>NPDK01033095.1:0-11378 GCA_013461565.1 Labeo gonius
AAAAAAAAAAATCAAAATCAGAAATGACCGAGCTGACAGTCTCAATAAACAGTACTAATATCCTAAATATCCTAACGAACAAAAAGAACAAAACAGAAAACTGTCATTGGGAATTATCTGACATGTTTGATCAGTAACACTTAGGATTGTCATGTATTTGTGGGAAATGTTGTTATTAATGAATGGAATGATTTGTTTTACGAACATTACAAATGTTTGGACCTCCATTGAATACTCCTCAGGACTCTGGGTAAGACTAAGTCGACTTGACGAGAACTACCGATCCCTCGAAGCGTTAACAGAGTGCTGTGGAAGTGCAGAGGTTTGTGGTCCGTTAGTGAAGTCTCTGGGTGTTTATTTGCTGTCCGTGTTCTCGTGGGGCGAGGGGCTGCTGTCTCTCGTGGGCAGCAGGTCATAATGACACGGGATGTGGCTGTTCTTTGGTAGGTCATATGGATCCTGACAAAATGGCCCGTTGTTGTTAGAGAGCGTGTGGACAGAACTGATGGTCGGCTCTGGATAGGGAAAAATACAGGTTCAAACCGTTATGTTATGTCTAATGTTACATATATTTATCTCACGAATTATTGTGGAACAACAAGAAGCTTAAGTGTAGCAAAGCCAAAAATCAGTAATGAAGACTGTTATGAAATGTGTTTAAAAGATTATGGATGACAAAGTAATGATATACTAGTGCTACATTTAGTATATTTTCATAGTAGATGAGCATATGGGAGAATAGTAGAACACAGATTACAGGCATTTTCCTGTTGGTTTGCTGCATGAGATGAATGCTGGAGTATTTGCTAGCACATATTTGACAGGATTCACTGCTATTATTTGTATCGAGACCAAATAGTGATACGACTGTCAAACAACAGTGGAGATGAGACACAGACTTTCAGCAATGAAAGAGTCAGGCCAGGCCAATAATGGCTCCATTTGTTCGTGTTCGTACCGAATCAGTAACAGGAAAAATGACTAAACAGTGAAATGTATTCTTACTCTTCAGAATGTAGTTTTCCAGGTCCTAAAGTGTACAGTTTCACTCTATGGTGCAAGTCAAAAACATTTTTGAATCTAAAGAAAACAATAGTGTGCTGTGGTTGAAGTGCTGAAGTTTCCAGCTGTTTCTCGAGTGCTGAATGGAAGATGAATGCTCAGAGAGAGACTGTAGTCTGTAGTTGACTGTTTTTCTTTGAGCGCCTCCTTAAATGTGACGGAAAGGTTTCCTGTGGTCAGAGATGCGCGGGCAGTCAGATAAACACTGCTTTTGCTCAGACCATACAGATGGAAAGCGTCATTATAAAACGTCTTTCTCTGGCGAGTCTGTCTTCATCTGTGACAAACGGACCAGCGTGAGGGCTGATGGAAACGACAGGCGTGACGGCCCAATTATAATGTACGAGCGCGTTCCCCAGCCAACACGACGTGAACGCAACAGCTGCTCTCGCACGAGTCACGATTACTCAATCTCTGCTAGCCGGGAAACTGATGCGATGCCTTTGGGTCCGTATGGACACGTCACATCTGTGCTCCATTACTGGAGACTTCAGTCCGTTCATGCGGAGTGGATGTAGTCCCATTAAGGAAATACTATTCGAATGAAGTCCAAATAAAAATGGCCGACTATGAAATACTGACATGTAGTCAGCAAGTCCATTTCTAAAACAGTAATTACGATTCGGGTCATTGATTTTGCTGGATTTGTTATTCTCTTACCAACTTCGTAGACGTTTTTGTTGGCAGGGCTGGAGGAGTGTATCTCGGCGTACGGCGAGTCTCTGTGAGCGGGAGACTTCATCTCCACGTAACCGCACTCCGAGCTCTTGGCCAGCAGCAGAGGAGGGTCTTTGATGGTGGCGTACGGGTTCTCTGAGCTGTTGAGAGAGCAGGAGCTGGCGTGGTAGGGTACGCTCTTCACCAGATCTGCAGAGAGAGAGAAACGATCGAGTCGTCATAATGTGTGAAGGGATTTACCTGTATAAGAACATATTCTGAAGCGCCCCAGAGTTCAAACAACATCAGACTATCTTTATATGGACCCAAAACCCTGAGTCATTTGTCAGAATATTGTCTATTGTGTTCCACAGAACAAATACATACATGTTTGGTGAGTAAACAATGACAGAATTTTCAAGACTCTTGTTAACGACAATTTACCTCGAAGAGACTTTCCCATGTAACGCCTGTCGACTCCGTAAGCTCCTAATGAGAGAATCAAGACAGAAGAAGTCAAGTGAATGCAGTCCTTTGGTTACACAACTTACAGCTATAAATGCTGCTAAAGACACAGCCACTGTGTGAGTCACTTCACAGCTCGACCGCTTGTCTTCTGTGCTTTCTTTAAACGCTGGGCTACCGAGCATTATCATGTCAAATGTTAGTTAGGCTGTTATGTTTGCTGTGATCATGGTGATTGGAGGTCGCACCAAGCTCATTGAAGGATCCTCCTTGTTTCCAGTCGGCCGGTAGAGTTCCTGTGTGATCCAACAGGGAAAGACGTTTCCTCGGCTCAGCGTTCTTCAGGTTCACAAACAACTGATTGTTCTTCGGCTGTCAGGTGGAAGAAAATCAACAATTATAGTCTGTCTTTCTACAATGTTCCACATAGTTCCTCAGTTCTGGTCGCCCACAGAGCTAAAACCATGGGTTAGAATGGCTGTTTTGGGTTAAGCCTGCAGTCAACATTCTGTTTTTGCGTAAAATTTGTTCAAGAATTACACACCTTAATTTACTCATAAATAAATAAAAAGTCACTTCTACCAATGCACAGCGAATCGGTGGAAAAGCTCTTTTCAGCAATAGTATCTAATAAACAGCCCAGAATATGAGTCCCTTATTCCCAGAGCTGTTCAGTAATTACAGTCACCTTTCCATAGGGCAGGTTATTGACGTGAGGTGGACTGCTGCACTGGGTCAGCGTGTGGTAGCTGGGGTTGGAGAAATAGTTACTGTTGGGAAGGACGTCAGTCTGCGGGAGCGACTCTACAAACAGGAATCACATCACACGAGTCACCCCGATAAGAATTACACAGGAAATTACATGTTGTTATGTCAATAACGGACGTGCGGTCATCCTGACGCTGACCTGCGATGGCGTAATCGGTGTTGGCCCTCATGGTGGGTGTGTAGGTGACCGCAGGCATCGTGGATTCTTTGCCTTTCTGTTTCTTGCGGTAAATGATGAAGAGGAGGAGGAGGATGAGCACGAGGAGCACCAGAACCACGATTCCTGCGATTGCTCCGATCTGATACGAGTCCACAGGCACAGCGGCGCTCGTCAAGCTGTTGAGATTCCCTACGATGATCACGCCGGCTGAGAAAGAGTCATCAGAGTCACACGGTCAACGGACAACGCCAGAGAATCCCACTGAGTGCAAACTGCTGTGAATCATTTTCACTGGATCTGTATCTATTTCTGTTCATAGCAATGGATTCAAAGGATAATTGCAAGCGCTAATGTAAAGTTACCCTGGTCACAGCGTGTGCCTTTCCAGCCAGGGTTACAGTAGCAGGTGCCAGTCATGTGATCGCAGGTGGAGTTGTTGAGACAGTCGCACACCTGTCGGCAGCCGTATCCATACGTCCCCGCGGGACACTCTGGAAGGAATAGAATAGAATAGAAAAGCCGCGGATCAGATGCACATTGTAGCGTGTGCTTGAAAACACCAAAGTACCAGCTCCAGGCTTTCATACTCACTCTGTTCACAGTGGCGTCCCATGAAGCCGGTGCGGCACGTGCACTGCCCGGAGATGTGATCGCAGTCTGCGCCGTTCTCACACTGACACGCCTGAACGCAGTCCTTCCCGTAGAAACCCAGAGGACAGCCTGCAGGACAAAACAGCGCGATGACGGGAACCGTCACGATCAGGCCTGGGCTCGGTCTCAGATCAGACACGGGAGAGTTGTTACTCACGTTGCGTGCAGTACAGCCCCGTCCAGCCGGCCGTACACTTACACTCGCCGTCATAAGCGCTGCAGAACGCCCCGTTGTGGCAGTTACAGGTTTGGATGCAGTTGGAACCCCACTGACCCGGAGGACACGCTACGGGTGAACACACGTTTGATCAAAATGCTGGAAAAACTGCAATGGTGTGAACAATTATTTAAATGACATTTTTCAGCATCATTACCCCAGTCTTCAGTGTCACATGATCCTACAGAAATCATTCTAATAGGCTGATTTGCTGCTCAAAAAAACAGTTTTTGCCTTTTAACCCTCTGGGGTCTGAGGGTGCTTGGGTCCTTGGAAAAGTTTTAACATGCCATGACAATTCTGCTATTTTCAGTTTTTATAAACATGTTAACTGCTAAAATCTGATTACACTGTATTTCACACAAACTGGGCTACAAAAGTATGTAAGCAACACAAATGTACATGTTTGTGATTTTGAGAAAATAACGCTTATACACGGTTAGTAAAAACACACACAGAACATTGGTTGAGAACTGGATGTGGTAGACTAGAGCTGAAGCTAAAATCATTATTTTTGTGAAAACTGTTCTATCAAAACTTGGGTTATATATATATATATATGTATATATCTTATTTTTTTTAAAGGAAAAAAAAGAAAAATACTTTTATTTGAGAAGGATGCGTTCAATTAATCAAAAGTTACAATATTGACTTTTATAATGTAACAGAAGATTTCCAATTCAAATGTATGATGTTCATTGAACTTTCCAAAACATAAAGATCATAATTATTCCAAACTTTAGACAGGTAGAGTGTATAAAACATCAGCAGATCCTGCACGTTTCATTAATGTTTCTCTGTATGATCAGCAGGGGGCGCTAGAGACCACAGACACTCAGTGAGGTCAAAGCTGAAAGAGGACATAATTAACCCTAATTCATGGGTATAACAAACTCTGTTGGTACTGCTACTGACTGATACATTTACTGAGCGTCGTCTTTATATGGACCATCCACTACTACATCAGCTGAACCAATTAAAGGAACTGCATGGGATTGTTCTGTCCAGATGTGGAAAAAATATTTTCGATAATTTACTACACAAAAATCTGAAACAATGTATTTGATAAGTGCTAGTTCATCAGTAAACATCTGTGACAAAACCATATCACATCACATCAGACAACGCTGGAGGCCCAACAGCTGCTATAAATTTCAGACTATGAGGATTTCCGGATTGGATTTAGATTGGATATTTTGGTGAGGATTTAGACTGTATCATAGTACTGAGACTGATCTCAGAGATACAAATGACCTGCTCTTATCATCTGATCGTGGTCGTATCTCTCTATTAGTGCTATTAGTCAACACAATTGATCACAACATTCTTTTGAATAGACTAGAAAATGATGTAGCAGTGAATGAAGAGGTATCATATCGATCACAAGTGCAGTATGGAGTACTACAATGTTCAGTACTAGGGCCATTACTTTTCATGCTTTACATGTTACCCTTGGGTGATATCATCAGCAAATATGGTGTTAGCTTTCACTGTTATGCTGATGATACTCAGCTCTATATTTCTTTGCGGCCCGACGAAACATAACAATTTGCAAAATGGGATGCATAGTTGATATAAACTGCATGACTAGTAATTTTCTAATGCTGAATTTTGAAAAACAAACAAAAAAACACGGAGGAGTTAATTATCAGACCAAAGTCCTCTGCATGTAATAACGTAGAACACCGTCTAACACTGGACGGCTGCTCTGTCAATTCTTGCTTTGACACACAATCTGTCATATATAAAGTGCTATATAAATAAAGGTGACTTGAGTTGATGTAAGTTGTCTGAAAAAGAAAAAAAGCTTTGAAAAGATCTGAGGACACAGCAAACATGAGGCTGCACTACCAAAGCATCCTGACCCAGAGATTCCAGCTGCAGAACTTGCTGTGATATGAGAGAAAGTGCCTAGACAGCCACAATCTCTTCAGACACAAAGAGAAAGGCCGACAGTAAGTCACCTGATGATCAGAAACTTAAAGAAATAGTTTTGTTGTCTGATGAACTGAGCTGAAGTTGAGTCTTTAGGGTGGAAAGAAGATGCTGCAAATCAAACAGCACCACTGAACTGAACTCTGAAGAACCTCATTTAGGATGTTTTTTTTTTAGAAGATTCACCCAAAACACAGCAAACACTATAAAGGAGTGAGAGTCTGTATTTTACAATGAGCCTGACATGAATCAGTGTGTAAGTCTGAATCTGACGTGTGCGTGGTGTGATTGCACAGAATACTGACGCTGTGAGCAGTCACTGCCGATCCAGCCGGGGTAACACTGACACGTGCCGTCCATGGGGTTACACGTGCCGTTATTGGTGCAGGTGCAGCTCCACGCGCAGTTCTTACCAAACCTGCCGCTGGGACACACTGCAGACAGACAGAGCAGCACGTCAACAACACCGTCCGGTGACACAAGTACGGGATAGATGCTGGACGATGGAAATGGAAAACATTACAAAACAAACTGAATGAACAAATGGCGTGCAGAAGACGCACTCCCCATAAAAGCTAACCCCAGTACTGCATGTGAGGCAGACTATCTGTAGTAGTGAGTGAGAGGGGCGTTTCTTGCCTTCGTTGCAGAGCGCCCCTTTAAACCCGGGCAGACAGTCACATTGGCCGGTCACGTGGTGACAGGGCCCATTGCCGCGGACGCAGTGCGGACAGGCCTGGCTACAGCGATGGCCAAAGAAACCCGGAGAGCAGACTGGGAGCACGTCGGGAAAACATGAGGAGAACAGAGCGGATGAGAAAACAGACATGAGGTCACGGGACAGACGCGCACGCGCTGTGTTTGGGCACTCACTGCTCTGGCAGGTGGTTCCTCTGAATCCTGGCGCGCACTCGCACGCGCCCTCGTCCGGTGAACACGACGCTCCGTTCTTACAGTTACAGGACAGAGAGCAGTTGGGCCCCCAGCGGCCCTCAGCGCACACACTGTCACAGTGAATGCCTGTGAGAAACACACAAAAACACAGAAAGAAAACCTCTCAATTACTGCTTCACAAAACTTTACATAAAGCCTTCGCTAACACTCTATTTTAAGGTGTCATCAGAAAGAGTAATTACATAATTAAGTCCTTAGTAGTAGCCATTGTACTTACACAAAACAAAATGTACTTACCATGTAACTAAGTTATGAAACAGTTTGTAATTGTAATATGTAGATGTAATAGGCAGCTACTGTTACACATATGAAACAGACCGAGACTATTACACAGCTACATATGTAACCAAAGACTGTTAGATATGTGCTGCACACTTTACACAACGTAATTAAAAATAAAGTGTATCAAGGTTGTACTTAAGTCTACAAGTAGCTGTGTAACAGTAGCTGCCTATTACATCTGCTTAATTATAAACTGTAATTACAGTTCCATAACTTAGTTACATGCTAAGTAGATTTTGTTTCATGTAAGTACAACGGCTACTACTAAGTACTTAATTACTCTGTATTATGGACACCTCAAATTAAAGTGTTACCCAAACCAAATATTGTGATGCATTTAAGTTTGGTTTCAGTTCTTTCTGAAACAATATAATTCACTGCTGGTGTGCGTCAGTGACTGCTGTTCATTTACAGTTTAGTGAAGCTGTTGGAGGCTCTGAATCAACTGAACCAAATGATTCATAAAATAATTCACTGTGTTGAAGCATTCAAAACTCCAGCGGCACCATCTCAAAGCACATTATGACACCTTTTACAAACTGATTGGGAATGTTTCATGAAAGTGTTATTAAATGTAATCTACAAATAAGTACATGCCATTAAATATGAGGGTTCCTGTGGGATTACAAAGAATTTAAGAATCTGTTCAGTTCTTACAATAGGCTGATCCTATGTTCTGACATAGCATCACATGAAAAACTAAGGTGAAGTACATTGTATTTAGCATTTAAGGTAAATATCAGACTCTCAAGCAAAGTTTGTAGCAAGAGGTTCCTTGTGTTTTATTCAGTTGTAGGCCTTGTTTTGGGTTATAACTAGGCCAAATAGAAGCAATTAAGCATAATTTGACTTCTTCTGTAGGTGGATAAGTATTAAAATTCGTTAACTTATTTAAATAGGGACCTACATTACAAAACTGACCTGAGATCAGTTAAAAACCATTGGACCATTAGACTGCTTATCAGCAGATTAACACCATCTGCTTTTCATGCAATAGTTTTGCTGAAATCACATGAGCTCTGATTCAAACAAAAGACTCATCTTTTTGTTCATCAAAGCGATGTTTCCCATCGGGCCCATCGCTACTGACAGGACTAAATAAATGCGTTTTGAACTTCACTGTGTATCCCTTCACCTCCTAATGGTGAGCACATTCGTACAGTATCCTTCTATGAGCAAAACAGCTCAAATGAAGCAAAGGCTTCATTTTAGTTAACAATAATGACACAGAGGAACAATATTGTTAGAATCACTTTAAGAACAGTGGATGAATGATAAAAACATTGGCAGCCAATCAAAATCCATCCTGCTTTAAAGTGCTCGATCACTGAAAGCGAAAGCACAGCATGTGCTTGTGATAAACAGAATGACATTGTGCATTGGTGTGCTAATATAGTTATTGTTACAGCTAGTATTGTTGTGAACGGGTCGTAACCCAGTGACCGTCAGGACAAATGATTACACACGTCTCTTCCTGTGTGTCTGGAGCTCAGTCCGTGTGCAGCGCAGCGCTCAAGTGGCTCTGTGGTGCCAGAACACGGACAAAAGCTCCTTTGAGAGCGAGTGTGTGTTGCTAGGTGCCGTGAGAACGCCGGAGATCATTCTAGTACGGCAGCTCCGAGAGCATCAGTATGCTGCCGGTGTGCAGCACAAACCTGAGGAATGCGTGGGAGAGAATACACACCGCGTGCGCGCTCGTTTCTGCTCGCTACGCGCGGAAAAGAAAAACATTAAATAACACATCTACACGTACAGCTCATTCTCAGGAAACGCTGGCTGGTGCGTCGTCGTGGCCTAATGCCGACACGCTCGGGGACAGTTCGGCACAAAATGAAAATTCGGTCACCCTCCAAACCCACACGAGCTTCCTACAAAAGAAGAGTTTTGAAGAATGCTGGTAACCAAACAACTGCTGTTTCCCACTTCCAAAGTATGGAGAAAAAAATACTATGGAAGTCAGTCCAGCAATTGTTTGGTTAGCAACATTCTTCAAAATATCTTCTGTTCAGCATAAGAAAGAAACTTTTTTTTTTGGATCAATTACATTTTCAACTATCCCTTTAAAAGGATATTGCTGTTAATCATATGAATTTAACCACATGAAATAAAAACAATTAAATGGTCATTAAAGTTGTTATTACGCACACATGCTTTAGGGAAAATAGGATGGTTGGACAGCAAGGCTGTAACCACATACATATTTAGGACCACCGAAAAGTCCACTCATCTGAAAACTAGTCCCACAGAGGCTTTGGCTGTTACAGTAAGCAGTTTTTTAAAGTTCAAGTTTTAAAGCAGTAACCCTTAAAAAGGACAGTGTCAGTACCTGTCCATCCAGCCAGACAGCGGCAGTGTCCGGTCGAGGGGTGGCAGCCGTCGGCGTGACTGCAGTCGCAGCGCTCGCGACACTCCAGTCCGTACGTCCCGTCCTGCATCGGTCCAGACAGAGACATTTCTTTCAACAAAAAACACTGATTTTGCTCAGTGAACGTTTACTTTAAAATAATTCACTTCAGATCTTTGGCACAGGTATGATTACGGCTTACTGTTGTGATGCCTGTGAGTGAAAGTCAAAAATCTTAAACATAATTGAGAAATAAATGAGAAAAAATGAGTTAACTCTGCCGTTTGAGTGTTTAAAATACAACGCCAAAATCTGACATCTTTGTCGGTCAATATCTCAATCATTTTTTTCTCTCTTGTTGTAGCTGTAGAAACATTACGGTGTTTTTTTCCTTTTGCTATTAGAGCAAATGGGAACACAGAACTATATCTGAGCAGTTTACCCCCATCTGAGAACCCAGGAAAGGGTCCGAATAAGAAGGTGAAGAAGAGGTTTAACATGCTGCCAGCACGATTTGAGTGTGTGAATGAGTTCAGTATAAGGGTTGATTTTCTCTGATGACCTGTTCATGATGTTGGTGATGAACTGACCTGACAGTGTTGATCACATCTGTTTCCTCTCCAGCCTGGAGTACAGGTGCACCTCCCGTCCAGAGCGCTGCAGGCGCCTCCGTTACCGCACGCACACGTCAGGTTACAGCCCAGACCCCACGTGCCACTGGGGCAGTTAATGGAGCAGTCCACCCCGTGCCAGCCTGACACACCACGAGGAAAGAAATCAAATTTCTTATAGGTTTGGAACGACGTGAGGGTGAGAGAATGATGACTGAATATTCATTTTGGGGTCGACTGCACCCTTAACAGTGCTGGACCTGAGCTCTGCTCTAGGGAAGTACCTGCTTGACAGGAGCAGGATCCATCGATGGGTGAGCAAGCGGCTGCGTTCTTACACGAGCACACGGAGCTGCAGTTGATGCCGTAGGTGCCGGCGGGACAGGGAGTGGAGCAGTCTGAGCCCTGCGATCGCCATCGCACGTTAGTGTTTGACTCCAGCACACACACACACGCACACACACACACAGAAGTCTTAACTACAATGTACCTTAAATCCGGGCGCGCAGACACATTCCCCGCTCACGCTGTGGCAGTCGGCTCCGTTCTGACAGCGGCAGACCTCCTGACACACCTCGCCGTAGAAACCAGGAGCGCACGTCTCGTTACAGTACAAGCCCGACCAGCCCGGCCGGCACGAACACTCGCCCGACATGGGGTGACAGCTGAGAGACAGACACACATCGTTCACTGGAGAACACGTCTACACGCAGCTGCTGCTGTCACTAATGCACAGACCCACACTGCAGATTTGGCTTCATGATCATCTCTGTCACTCCACAAATCTCTTAATTAGATGAAAACCACTGACATTAAATCACACAGTTAAATACCTACCCTAATATTTCATATTTCAGTCATTTACCAGCACATTTGACGTTCACATTTGATGGTCATGACATCTGTTAATGGTCATGCAGGAAAACAAAAATTAATTTTAGTAAGTTTAATTTTTTTTTATTGTTTTTATTTTAAAATGATTTATTTACAGTATAAGCAATTTGGCCAAAAATAGTATTTTTGTCTGCCACATACGGGTTCAGTCTTTACAAGAATTAAACAAGAAGCTTCACACAGAACCAACGGAACAGAGTAAAAACAAATGAATAAAACAGTCTGTACAGTGACTTGTAGCTTTACTTTTAGTGGATATAACTTTTGTATGTGTTTCTCACTCCACGCTGTTGTTTATAGGAAACAATCCATTTGAATCATAATGATAATAATAATAATAATTGTGTAATAACAGTATTATTTTTCAATCTAATTATA
>NPDK01033719.1:235-10445 GCA_013461565.1 Labeo gonius
GATTTTTTTCAAAATGCATTAGCTGTTTAAAGGGATCTGTTAGAAAACAGCAGCCAGCCAAATTTTTATTTCACATCTTTCTTTAATGATGATGTAATGAGTTTCTAAAAGACTGTAAAAGTAGTACATTGCAAGTAGTTGTTTATAAGGCAATCATTTTAAAGTCATACATCAGCAACCATGGCAAGGTAAAGACAGACCACCCCTTTTTAATATGTAATCTGCCAAAGCACATCAAGGGAAAAGTTATTTCAATAGGGCAAGTACATTCAAACTGAGTTTTAAATCTGACAAACTTAGTTTACAATTTTTATGCAAGAAAACCTTACCAAAAAAAGGTGGTCTAAGGATAAGGCCACTTAGAAATATACTTCCCTTGAATGTACAGTGTGCTCTGGGTATGGTTTTTATTGTATTATAAACAAGTACACTGCAAAATTATTTTCAACGTAACATTTAATTGGAATGCTTCACAGTTCTTCCCTTGATTTTTTTTTTTTAAATAAAGAGCCCCTGCCTATCCCGTTTATAGTAACCTCAGCTACAAAACACAATGCGGTTTAACAGCAATCCTTAAATACAAATCAAAAACAGGTTTAAGAACTTAAATAGCTTAGATATACAGTCATTTAGCTTTAGATTTGTGTACAAACAGAATTTACCTATCTAAAGAACTAACTCCACTCGTCATGTGCTCTCCATTGCAAAGTCCTCTAATTCACTCATAGTTATAATATCTGTGTGTCTTTCATTGTTGTTAATATTGTTTTCTGCATACAAAGATGGGTTGTGAATTTGCTCATGTGACCTGTACGGCGCGTCAGGGTATTGCTGGGAATCTCTGTTGCTATTCTGCAAATAAACATTCTGTCTCCACGCTTCACTACCTCTCGTATCCTGGTTGTCTGCTGGTGTTGACATTTCAGGTGTCGACCTCAAGGGTGGTAATGAAGACGCAGCCATTGGCAGAAACCCACGATACAGCATGCATGGAGTGTTCAACATCTCCAACGATGCTGGCTGTGTTAGAGCACCCTGAGTCCTCTGACGGACATTCAGCTGTACGTATTTACCAGTTTCCGGGTCATAAAATGTCTTTGTCTTAACCGGTAATGGTACGTCCACCATGAAGTACTGCCCTGAGTTTGGGTCTTGCAAAAGCTTTCTCTGTGTCACGGGAAAAGGTTGGGCAACTATACTGTGCGTAGGGGGGGTGTAATTTGGCTGGACGTCATATTGTGAAAGAGGAGGCGAGGCTTGTACCGCTGAATGTGTTGACAGCTTGTCTGAAGGTGAAGAGGCCACACTGGAGATGCTTCTGATTGATTTGGACTCTGGCTGTTCTTGGTTTTCAGGTGGAATCTTAGGAGTCTCAGCCTTCTTCATACGCCTCGTTGTAAGTCTTTGCGCTCGCCGAAGAGCTTTTTCAGATTTCGGGAGCACCGCTGGAGGTTTACCGAATGGCCTCATATCACTACAGGCTGATTCTGGTCTTTCATAGCAGGCTGACTCTGGTCGTTCATAACAGGCCGACGCAGGCCTTTGGTAGGCGTCTCTGTAACTTTCATGCTTCGACATGAAGCCCGCACTCATGTTGGCCACATCTCTGAGGCTCGCTGTAAAGTTCTCCATATTCTCTGACATTGTGCTGATGACAGAACGAGTTTCTTCTTCCTCAAAATTTTGGCTTCTTCTCCGATAGCTCTTTGATTGTTTTGTTGCATATTCTGCTGAGGGCAAGTTGCTGTGGAGTGTCTCTTTCAATTTTTGGAGACGATGGGCAGCAATAGCTGGTTCATGTAAGACTGAAGGGTTAGGAGACTCTTTGGGGTAAATTTCATCTTCTTTCTCTGAACAGCTCAAGTGTTCCTTTGGGGAGCCAATCCTTAAGTCTTCAGAGAATGATCTGTGAAAGCGTGGCTTGACAGTTTTGGTCACAGAAGATGTTCTGGTGGTGTTATCCTTCACTCTGAACATGATGGGTTTCCCCATGGCTGGAGAAGAAGAGTTGGATCGCGGTCCTGTCGCATAAACTTTGCTGAAGTCCGTTAGACTTTGCAAAAACGAACTATCTTCCTTTTTCTCTTCCTCTGAGTCTGTTTTGAGACTTGGAGGAGGTGGTTCAGGTGCTTCTTTTGGCTTTATTTCAGTGTCAAGAGCATTCACTGTGTAATATTGTAGTTCTTCCATTTCAGGTGGTGATGCCACATGTACTTGGTTGTCTGCTGGTTGTCTGACAGTGCCAGATGATGACAAGTTCGCAAGAGATTCTTGTCTTCCATAATGAGAAACATTGCCCTTTTCAGTTGGTTTGTCATGAGTCATTTGTCTTGATCTGGTTATTGTACCTTCAGCTTGCAATTGTACACCTTGGGGATTCTTGGACTGATACATTTTGTTCCTGTTTGGATGCTCCATGAAAGTTGGTTTAGTATTTGATTCCTTAAGATTTGTTAGAGCCCTTGGTTGGGTGCCCATTGATCCAGCTTTATCTTGTGAACCTGAAGCGACCTGTGATATAGGTTTTTGTTGAACTGTATTGGGAATTACGTGCTTTTGCTGTTGAGGTGTCTTCTCTTTATCTGTTTGTTTTTTAAACTGTGATGATTTTTCCTCAAGATTTTGATGTTTTTCCATCGAAATTATGTCTCTTTTAGATTCTCCCCCTATATCCGACACATTTCCGTGTAAGTCTTTATGAATTCTTAAAACTGGCTGATCGTAACTGTTGTAGAAGTCCATTTTGGGGAATATATCAATCTCTTTTGTATCATCTTCAGCAGCAATAACTCTCAACCTGGCATAGTCTGCGATAGCTGATATTTCTGGTCTAGTCACCTTCTTGTTCCTCTGAGTAGCCTCTGGTTTGGATAATATACCTTCTTTCCTTGTGTCCTCTTGACTTAACTGAGCATGCTCTTGTTTGTATCTTGCACTTCCTTTTGTTTCTGGCTGATTCTGGTTTGTATTAGTCTGATCAGCCTGTTTTGTCTCTGTAGCTTCAACATTTCTTTCTGTCTTCCCTCTGAGGCTGCTTCTGTTTTCATTAACTTTCAAATCACCATCATTTTGACCACTCAGACTTAATACAGGGTCTTCTTTCTTTCTTTTGTCACTGTTCAGTGTGAGTTGTTGTTTATCAAAGACATTTATATCTTGAGTCTCAGCTGCTCCTTGTTTTGGATTAATTTCTGCCTTTTTTAATTTACTTGGACTTTCTTTCTTAAGTGGTGTGATTTCTTTTCCAACGTCATATGGATTTTTGCGTGCCATTTCAATATGCTCTTTCATATTATTCACAGTTTTGGGTTCATTTTGGACTGTAAGGTCCTTCACTGCTAACTTATTTTGCTTTGTAAAGTCTTTTTCACCCACAAGTTTACTCACGACAGCTCCTTTCTTTCCATTCGGATTTTCCTTCATCACTTCATGTTGGTTTTTGTGGCCTGCCGTGAATTCCTTGTTTGATGGCACTTCCTCTGTAGACACTTTAATGTCCTCTAAGTGAATTTTTGGGACTTCAAAAGAGGCCTGGTCTTGTTTTACAACATTACACACATCCTCACCAATACTGCTAACTTTATCCCTATAATTATTAACATGTGTGGCAGCGCCATCTTTTAAAACCATCTTCATCCTGTTTATAGTTTCATTACTGGTGTCCAATTCAACTTGTAACTTCTCTTCTGACCTTTCCCTTCCTTTCTCATCCTCCTTTACATTCTTTTGCAGAGTTTGGACATTTTTGTCTGAAACAGATTCTTGTTTCATAGCCATTACAGGATCCTGTTGTTTTGCCTCAATTTTCGAGTTAAATGTTTCTCTTCCGTGCATTCTATTCTTCTGAGGCTTAAAAGTATCAGTATCATTAAACATTTTAGTTTCACCTTCCACCTTTTGAGGCTTCTTTTTAGCTTGGGGTATCATCCTTTCTGGAATTGTACTTTCAATGGGTTTAGTGTTGACTGTGTCCTTTCCAATGGATGAAACAGGTGCCTTTAAAACCTCAGTCTGTGTTGCTCCTGCTGAATTATCCGTTGTTCCAGGTTGTTTAGCTGTCAGGGATACATTCTCAGTTTTCTTAGGGGACTCTTTAGAATTAGATATATCATCCAAAATGTTTCCTCTCATTTTCAGACTTTCCACTTTCTCAGTGTTCCTCACTTGCTCCTCAACTTTCATTTCCTTCAACTTAATATCATGTCCCCTACTTTGCCTTGATGGTTCAATGTGATTATCTCGATCTTCAATATTATCTGCATCTTTGAGTGTTGTTCTTGAAGAATGACCAAGCTTTGACATATTGTTTTCTGTACTCTGTTGCTTTTTATCCACACTGTTGGAATGAGTTGATGTTGTATCTTGGTGTTGCACTTTTACTTGCTTAATGTCACTCTCAGTTCCCTTTAAAGGTTGATGGATGCTTGGACTTGGATTTGTAATGGATGCTTGCTGATCAGAAACCTGTTTGGAGTCATCTGGACGTGTTTGTGTTGTATCTGATTTTTTCTCTTTGGACAGCAGAGATCTATTCATTCCATGTTTTATTGGTTTGTGTGACAGGTGAGTTTCAGTCTCCTCCTTTTCTTTTTGTTCTCTTTCATCCTGCGTATGTTTTGATGTGGGATGACCGTGATCTCTGGCCAGTAGCCCATATTTAGCTAAGAGATCCTCGTATGATGTACTGACTCTTCCAGTGAAGCTTGACTTATCTGTAGTTGCTGGAGGTTCACACTTTCCAATCTTGTCTTTTTCTTCAGTGTTTGTAGACACTTCAGTCTGTCTGTGAACATCATCTTGCTCATTTTCAGCTTTCTTACTTTCATCTTTCACAAATCTCTCAGTTTCAACAGAATTCTCCTCTTCTTGTTTTTCCGGATTTTCTTCCTCATCCATATGGCACTTAGCTGACACACAAATAGTGTAGATCATAGGTTCATCATCCGAAGCTGCTTCTGTTTTGCTTGAGACACAGATACTGTAAATCATGGGTTCCTCTGAAGATTCCTCATTGCTTGGAGTAGGAATGGAGACATCTGATGTATCTGCTGTGGATTCTACATTCTGTGTTAAAACAGGCTGTATATTATTATTTTGAGTTGCATCTTCCTGTGAAATCACTTTATTTTGTGGGGAAACATTTGGTTTTAGTGCATCTTCAGCTGATTTCTGGAGTTTGGAATTGGTTGGATTCACTTCTTGAGCCTCTTCTGTAGACTTCTGTGGATTGTTTTTCTCATGTGATATTTCTAATAGTTTCGGAAATCCTGGTTCTTTTAGTTTTGGGCTTGCACTTTCTGTTATCGTCTCTCTCTGTTGACTGTTATTTAATGCTTCTGAATCATCTTTTATTCTTGGCATACTTTGAGAGCTTCTAGGGAGTTCATTCTTGTTAAATGAGAACTTAGCTTTTGTACTTTCATCATCTTGATGGAGTTCTTTTTGCTGACAGCTTTCTTTTGATTCAGCTAAAGCTGTTTGCGTTAGTAATTCTTTATCCGTTTCTGGTTTTAAGTGACTCTCCACCATTTGGTTCACAGAGGTAGTTTCTACAGCCTTTACTGGTAAAGTATTGTTTTGTTGCTTAGCCAAGTCATTTTCTTGTGCTATAATGTTTGGTTTTAAATGACTCTCCACCATTTGGTTTACAGAGGTAGTTTCTACAGACTTTACTGGTAAAGTATTGTTTTGTTGCTTAGCCAAGTCCTTTTCTTGTGCTATATTGTTTTTGTTTATTAATGCTTGTCCATCTTCATTATTGTAAGGTTTCAGTGTTTCTGGCTTCCTGGTTCTGGTCAGGTCATTTGTTGGTGCAGAGTTAATTCTGACTGCATTTTCTGTTGATGACACCTCTGAATCTGAACTGATCCCACAATTGTGTTTGTAGGTGCTATTTATAGGCAGCTCTGAATCTACATTCAATGTATTGGTTAGAAAGCTTGAGGTAAGCTCTGATTTGGCAGGTTCTAGTAGTCGTTTAGCAGGTGGAATTCCATTTTTATACTTCATGTCACTTGATGAGGACGTCAGTTGACTAGCTGTAATCCCAGAGCTATTTTTGATCGGTTCATTTTTAGACTGCTCCATGGCAGCAGTAATCTTACTTTTAAGATGTACATTAGCCTCCTCAACTCTGGGTGCATTTTTCTCCAGTCCTAAGAATTTTGAATTTTTATTCAAAGCGCTGTTTGTTTTTGTAGTTTCGGTGTCTTCTTTGATTATATCAGCAGGTTTAGTCACAGCTTTTTCAGAGGAAGTATACTGACTACTTCCATACAGATTTTCTTTTTGATCATGCTGAATTGATTGTTTTTCATTATGCAGTGCAGGTGTATTATGGGAAGTGTAGTTCTCTCTGCCGGTCTTGACTGCAGCTGTCACTGATTCATCTGGTGACATTTCAGGATTTTGCTTTGCAGATTTCTTATTAGTGTTTACATCCTCTGAGCTTGTCATATTTATTTGTCTATCTTCTGAGATTTTGGATGGCTGGTTTTTATGAACATTATTTTTCATATCTGGCACTGTTGCTCTTCTGTCCTGAGTAGACAGTTCTTTCATTTCTTTATCATCAGCTGAATGCTTGTCTTTCTGCCTTTCTATAGCCAAAGGTTTGTATTGTACATTCTCATCCTTCCTTTCTGAGACTACATTCTGATTGTTTTCAAAATGAAGAGGTTGTATTTGTGTTAACGGTGGAGATCTATTCTTGGGATGATCGTTAATTTGTTCTTTGTACTGGGTTACACTGGAATAAGTGATGTCTTGAAACAAGTGATTCAGCTTGTCTGCTGTAATTTCCTTCTTTACAGAATGACCTTCTTGACCATCATTATTGACAGTCCCTCTTGTTTTTGTTCCATTTCTCGCAAGAATGCCTTGTTTGGCAAGTCCCTTTTCTTTAATCGCTGATATTTCCTTTTGAGCATGTGCTTTCAATTTCGACGTCAGAATTTCTTGTTTGCTTTGGCCTCTTTCCTTGTAAGAAAGCACTCTTGTTGTGACCTTGTCAGTATCTTTACTCATTGCTTTGTCTTTTCTGTCAGTGCCTATATTTGTTTCATTTGTATTTTGAAAATCCTTTCTCACATAGCCAGGCGACGGACTTGTAATGTCCTGCATTCTGTAGCCTTGTTGTTCTTGCTCTTTTACAGGTTCTGTTATAATTAGTTTTTCAGCTGTATCATATTTAATTGGATTTTGTGGGTTTTCTGCTTTAGCCAAAACAAATGTATTATCTCTTAACCTCCTTGCTTGCTCATTATCTCTAATGGCAAGAATATCATTAATGCTGAATCTGTCTTCTTGTTTGGTTGGTAAACTTGTATTATTTTGATCTGAGGTGTGAAAGTTTGGTACGGCTGAATTAGGATTTGGTGCACCGTTGTTGGTGGAAAACTCATTCTGATGTATGTGCAGTGCACTTGAAGATGCATTGGAGATTTTATAACTCTTGGCACCAGTTTGTTCAATCATCTCTGATTGTTTCTGTGTCCATACACTTTCCTTAGTGTGTCTATCTTCACTTGTTGATGACATATGCCACTGTTTGTTAGGCTCATACCTGTATGGCTGATAAGAGTACAGTCCTTCATTCTTTTGACCTTTATAGTCTTGTAAATGTGCATGAGCTCTCTGATCAAACGTATTTTGTGTCGCCATAGCGTTAAAAGAAGAATTTTGCTCTGATACTCCTTTAACAAAATCATTTTTGACACTAAAGCTTTGTAAACCACCATAAATGTCCGTTAGAGAGGATGGTTTGCTCTGAAGACTATTTTTTGGTATTCCATATGATTCAGTAGGCTTTGAAAATGTGTTTAATTGATGGCCATGCACAGATTTTTCACTGTTAGATGTTTTCCTTGGTGATGCTGTATCTTCCCTGACCTCTTTCTCTTCTTCCTTTTCAAGTCGACCAAGTTTAATGTCTTCATTCACTTTTTGCATGTACGTTTCCTTACGAACAGAATAGCTGTCATTGGCAAAATATTGCTTAGCGGTGGCCTTTCTCTGTTTGTCCATCTCAATCAGTGCTGCTATTTCTCCTCTAAATGCCCGTGATTCAGATATCCCATCTGTATCCTTGACTGAACGATTCTGGTCCCAAGGACACTTATCTTTAACAGCCTCGTTTTGACTGTATTCACCAAATGTTTTTCTTCCAAAGTCCAAAGTTCTTTGTTTTAGATTATTTTGACTTGCGTTATCACTGTGGCCATATCGTTCTGATGTCTGCGCAGACAGAGAATGTGTCGGTGGGTAAGCCTTTGGAAGCACATTTGCTATTTCTGGCCTAGCAGGAATAAAAGTACCGTTGAGGTCTTTTAATTGACCTTCTGAAGTCAGAGACTTTTTATCCTGTGCTGAAAGATTGTGTGTTGAGAGCTCTGTGTTAGCCAGCGGATCTGTGCCTGGAGAGTGACCCTCTGAACTTCCACGGAACGACTTGTAATTAGCGACTCTGTCCTGAATTTGAGGTGAAGTTAATGTCAAATTATCATATGATCCAAAGCCATCAGTATAATCTTTAGGGGTGATAAGAGCAGCGCTGGGTTCTCGAATTAGGTTACATGAGGCCCGTGCATCCGTTCCAATCAGATTCTCCTGAGCCGTTTCTTGGGATACAAAAATATCGGAAAATCTAGATTCACGGCCCTCCAGCTTTGAGCCCTGCTTATTTCGATCTGTTATTTCTAGCCCTTTGAATCTTGTGGGACTGTACGTACTCTTGACTCTTTTTCGGTTGTCTTTGAGGTTGAACAGCAGACTTGAAGCTTTAGACTTGTAGTTGTCACGCAGATGTTTGACATCTGTCTGAAGTTTAGGGTCAGTTTCACCCTGGGAGGAATAATCAGAAACAGAAGGAGTGTGTGCATATTGGAGGATCTCAGACGTCTCTGTTTCTTGTCTTGTGTGAATAACCGGTGTAAGAAGCTGAGTGATGTTAAATGGCGTCACACTGCTAGGGAGGTTGCTCTCGACCACTATCTCGTGTGTAACCTTGTTATTGCCAAACAAGTTAGAATCTGGCCTACATATTTTCTCATTGGTAGGCGAGACTGTGGAGGGTCGATTGCCTGGAAGTTTGTTCCTTACAAAGTTATTATTTTTCTTCCAAGGTGGATAGTTGGAAGCCATCTCAGATTCGCACCTCTTTTCAATCGCGGAGGCTTTCTGGACAACTGTGGACCTGGAGCGCTGACTGGCCACAACGTCCTGAATTTGTCTCTGATTGAAGCGTCTACTTTCACACGGCGAGTTTGGAATTCTTTGGTTGTCTTTCAGCTCTTTGTACATGGGAGAATCATACCACCGTGGAAATTCGCTGGCTGACATAAACCCAGATGCATTCGAACTTTGAAAAGAGAACCTGTTGTACTCTTCCCAAAGCTGAAAGGGACTGAATTCACTATGAAAAAAACAGTTTGTGGAGTTCAAAGCCTTGAACTTACTTTTCGAAGACTTTACGTCAGATGTGTAAAAATGATTTCTGTAAGACTGAAAGGGGCCTGACCTAAAATTCTGATGGTATCCTGAAGAGACCTCAGAGAGTTCCCTCTGGATGCTTAGCATAGCTGATTTGTCCCATGATTCACTGCCAAAGTCTCTATATCTATCCCTTGCCAGAATAACGTCACATGTCCCACTGTCATGGTAACACTCCCCTGAACTGAAGGCTTTGATTAGAGATGACACTCTTGATGTGCTCCTACTTTGCTGCCATGTCACCTCCTTGGAGCCATTGTTCATATAAGACAAGCTTCCCTCGCTGAAAGCCTGTTCCTGATGGGTTACATCCACATAGGAATGCTGGAATGTCGAGGCCATCTCAATCTGTGCTTCTGCCTCCCCATATTGCTGAACGCTGTATGAAACTGCCTCGTGGGAGACTGTCTTCTGCTGGGTTTCCTCTGCAAAAGCCTTATGTCGTTCAGTAGGAGACGAGGCAAATTCCGAATCATTGTAAATGGCCTCCTCCCCAATGCACAGGCTCCTAAAGGCACGATCTGTGAGGTTGCTCACCTCCCTGTCTGTGTCGTCCATAAAGCTGCCGCTGCTGGATGTGTCACTGAGGCCATCAGAGTATTTGCGGTGGCCCTGCATGCTTCCCCGCTGGCCTGTGTGGCGCTTTTCCAGGGAGCTCATTTCAAACGCTCACTCTCATGGACAGAGCGCAGTTGTCCCTGTCAGTCTTGAGATGGCTGAC
>NPDK01034171.1:0-12946 GCA_013461565.1 Labeo gonius
AATTATATATAAATATTTATAAAATATTATAAATAAAATCTAAAATATTTAAAGCACTCCTAAAATAATAATATACAAAAAAATTGTGTATGTGTAATTTTACATTTTCTATTAATAATTTTAATATAAGTGCATTATGAAAAATGTATTCATATTATTATTTATTATTTATTTGAATATTTTTTTAATTTATATTAATAATTTTAATACAAGTACATAAGTGCAGTATTATTAATTAATTTGTGTTAATTATTTATATCTGTATTAGTTTTAATATTACAGATTTTAGATTTATTACCAATATAATTTATTTTATACTCATTTACAAGTAAAGCAATACATATACTGTTACTTAATCTTACTTGAACTTGTTTAGAAATGTAAAAAATATATTAAATTAAAATAAAATAATAAATATTAAAGCACATATTAATAATATATACATTTATATTTATAGCACTCATAGTATAATAATAATATAAAAATTGTGTGTTTAATTTTACATTTTCTATTAATAATTGAATAAAGTGAATTATGAAAAATGTATTCATATTAATGTTTTTTATTTTAATATTTTCTTGTTTAAATGTATAATTTTAATACAGGTACATAAGTGCACTATTATGAATTTATTCATGTTAATAATTTATATCTATATTAGTTTTAATGCATAGATTTTAGAGTTTATTAACAATATAATTTATTTTATACTTTTTTATAATTTTTTTTATAATTTTATACTTTTTACTTATTTTAATACAAGTAAAACATATATATATATACTCTTTATATCTTATTTCATTTCATATTTTTTATTTTAAAGGCTGAATATTGTACATTATAAAAAATTGAGATTAAAAAAAATAATAAATATTAAAGCACATAAATTATATATAAAATTATATTTATAGTACTCATATAATTATAATAATATAAAAAGATATATGTATGTGTGTAATTTTACATTTTCGATTAATTTAAGTGCATTATAAAAAATGTATTCATATTAATATTTTTTGTTTTTTTAATATTTTCTTTCTTTCTTTCTCATTTATATAGATTTTAGATTTTATTACCAATATAATTTATTGTATACTCATTTTAATACAAGTAATATATATAGGTATGTTTATATCTTATTTCATTTCATTTTTTTATTTTAAAGGCTGAAATAAATACAAAAGGAACAAGCTCCTTAAATTTGGCATAGACATTTGCTTATAAAATTGCCTCAGCGATTATGTGCTCCTAAAGCACGCGTGCAAGCGGGATGTTTGGGCCTTTACAGCAGCGAATTACACACTCACACATTTCAGGATCGAGCGTCCGGCTGTATATTTTCCCTGAACAGTAAATGCGAAATCAGCAGCACTCAAATCACATTTCTTGGACATGGAAGGGGGCGATTCCTGACTGTGTAGCTTAACTGAACCTTTTACGACGGCTCCAAGAAATCCACACACTATTCGCTCGCCTTGCTCCATGGTGACACCCACATCTCTGGCAGCTTAGCGATTTACATTTTAGCATAATGCCAGCCATAGAGGAGGCACAAGGCAAGGGCGATAAGTTACAAAGTGCTCCGGGGGTAAACCTTGTAAGAGAGGTTTTGGAGCTATTTACAGTGCTTCAGAAATCCTTCAAAGATGCGCCAATTGGGGAGGAGATTGTTCGCAGCGGTGCATGCTTCGCACACAAAACGCAACACAATACGCGAGGAGCGCGACGTGACCGGATGGCGCTAATTCCGATATCCTCATTTTATCGCATGCTTTTGGAGGAAAAAATGCGGTCGGGGCAAAGTCGGGGAGTAAAAAGGAAATATAACGTTTCAGTTTTAGCGAAATACAATTAGGACCTTTGTCGCCAGTCAAAAGCCAAAAGCAAAAAGTGCGCCGGATGAAAGGCGTGCGAGAAAGAAAACGAGAAAAGGGCTTAAATGATTTCTAAGATGCAATTTAATTTTCAATATGGGACTATTAAATTTTTGAGGCACATCCACTGTCGAGATATGTTTTCGATTGTGCAATTTCACATAACAGAATGCGGCTGAAATGCAAAAATCGCAACAATGGAGGTGGGGAAAGCAATGGCTTTTTCTTCTCTTATCGAAATTGCTTTCTGTAGAGTTGTTCCATTTGAAATGCATTTAATTGCAAATAAAAAAGGAGTGGAGAGAAAGCCGTGCGCCTCCTAAGCCTTTCTCATCTGTTTGGAAGCAGGGAGAGAGAGTATTCAAACGTGGAGCGGCCCAGACAATAAGAAGAAGCGGGCGTGCTCTGAATAGCCCAATCTCCGCGCAGGCCAATCCGCTGGCGGCCCTCGGACGGAAAAACAGGGGCGGACCTCCCTCCTAAAACACTGACAGAGAGCGCTCGGGAGAAGTAGGTGTTTTCCTGCAGAAAAAGTTTGCGCAACTCGCATTTTTGCCCTCTTGGACGATGCGTGGAGGTGTTTTCAGGTGTTTCCACCAAAATGAGGTGATTGTTAACATGCAGTATAGAGAAATACATTTTTTAACAGTATATTTATTGACTTTTTTACTAAGTACAAATGACACATTAACAAAAAAACAACAACAATAATACTACAAAGGAATAATTAATTAATTAACACTGAAATAAGTAAAAAAGTAATAAATAAATACAGCTCACATCTAAATACACCTGGCATTGTGTGGAAAAAAAACCCCAACAACTATTCATTCAGGATTACAGTATTTCAAGGGAGAATAAATTGATAAATTAAATACAGCTAAACTACAAGAAATCTATGATATATGAGGTGGTTTCCTTTTTTATTACTGTTATTATTTTAATACGAGTACTATATTATGGATACAATTTTTTTTTATTCATATTAATATTTAATTAATTAAAGGAAGGAACAAGTTTCTTAAATTTGGCATAGACAAACAATAAATAAATAAAATTGTAAATAAATAAATACAGCTAAATTACAAGAAATCAGTGATATAAAATAGATTTTTTTCTACATTTTTATTGTAATAATTGTAATGAGTACAAATTATGTATACTATTTATTTATTGATGTTAAAATAAATTAATACACTAAAAATAAATAAATGCAGCTCAAGTACATCTATTATAAATGAGAGGATTTTTCTTCAATTTTTTTTGTAATTTTAATGAGCACAATATTTTGTATATAATTTATTAATTATTAATGTTTATTTGGTTTTCTGTTTTACAGGCTGAAGTAATTACAGAAGGAACAAGCTCGTTAAATTTGGCATAGACAAACAATAAATAAATTAGTTAATTAAAGAAAATAAAAAACTACATAAAATTAAAAATGAGTAAATACAGCTAAACTACAAGAAATCTATGATGTGTGATATGGTTTCCCTTATTATTATTATTGTAAACATTTGTAAATTTAGCATAGACAAACAATAAATAAAATTAAAAATAAATACATAAGTACAGCTACAAGAAATCTATTACATATATAGATTTAGCAAAGACAAACAATAAATAAATAAAATGAACAAATGTATACATAAATACAGCTACAAGAAATCTATTATATACACGTTTTTTTTGGCTAATTTTTTATTGCAATAATTTTAATATGAGTACAATGTTATGTATACTAATTATTTAATAATATTAATATTTAAATAAACAAAAATTCTTACATAAAAATAAATAAATACAGCTAAACTACAAGAAATCCTTTTTCCCCTAATGTTTTGTAATAATTTTAATGAGTACAATATTATGTGTACTAATTAATTATTAATATTAATATATGAAAAAACAAATAAAAAATACAGCTACAACTACAAGAAATCTATTGTATACTCTAGAAGTGTTTTGTCTAATTTTTTGCAATATTTTTAATATGAGTACAATATTATGTATACTAATTATTAATATTTAAAATTAAGCAAAAACAAAATAAATATATAAATAAAACAAAAAAATGAATAAATGCATCTAAACTACAAGAAATCTATTATATTTTATTGTAATAATTTTATTTTAAAAAATTAAATTTAAATTTGGCATAGACAAACAATAAATAACTAAAATTAAAAATAAATAAATACAGTTACAACTACAAGAAATCTATTATATACGCTTGAAGTTATTTGTCATACAATTAATAAATAAAATTACAAATAAATAAATACAGCTACAACTACAAGAAATTTATTATATACACTAGAAGGCTTTTTGTCTAATTTTTTATTGCAGTAATTTTAATATAGGTACTTTTTTTGTATACTAATTGTTAATATTGAAAATAAATTAATACAGCTATACAAGAAATCTATTATAAGATTATTTGTTTCTATTTTTTTGTAATCATTTTAATATGAATACAATATTATGTATATTATTTATTAATATTAATATTTATTTGACTTGGTGTTTTACAGGCTGAAGTAAATAAAGGAATAAACAAGCTTCTTAAATTTGGCACAGACAAGCAATAAAGAAGTAAATAAATAAATAAATACAGCTAAACTACAAGTTTTTCCCCCCTAAATTTCTATTGTAATTATAATGAGTACTATATTAGGTGTACTATTTATTTATTTATTAATGTTTAAATAAATTTTCACATTTGTAATAAGTTTAATATGAGTACAATATTTTGTGTACTATTTCTGTAATAAGTAATAATAAGTAACATTAAGTAATATTATAAGTATAAGTAATATTAACATTTATTTGCTTTTCTATTTTACAGGCTGAAGTAATTACAGAAGGAAGCTCTTTAAATTCGCCATAGACAAGCAATTAAATTAATTTTAAATTAATTAATTAATAAAAATAAATAAATACAGCTAAACTACAAGAAAACTACAAGATACCATTTAATTTACTTTTATATAGTATTACTAAGAGGTTCTTTTCTTCTCTTTTCTTTTCTTTTCCAAACTTTTTTATCAATATATTTATTGACTTATTGACTACTGACAAATTACAAAGTCCCCATCAATGACATCCAAACAGAGCATTGCAGTTATGAAGAGTTTGCGTTCGTCTCTGACTTCTGTCTTTCTCTCAGGAGAAACATCCTTGACGAGAAACAACTGATTTGTGATTTTTATTTTCAGGACGCTCTCGCCCTTCTCCCGAAGCATTGTGGGTAGATTAAGGACGATCGTCGACGATCCCCGTTCGCGCGAGCGGAGTGCCACCCTTCAAACTTTCTTTGCCGCGATTCGGGAATTCTATTTTCCCCCCAAACAAAGATTTATACATATTTATACAGGAGGCGATGGACGGGAAGGTGGTCCGGAGGAGGTGGAGAAGCAGCGGCGGAACTGCAGAGGTAAACTTTATGTAAATGCCATAAAGTAATAGACTTGTAGTGCAAATCACACCATTTTATCTTTAATTTTGCCGAGCCGCCCCTTCCCGGCATCCTCTCGGCATCTCTACGGCACGTCCCATCTCTCCCTCCCCCAAAGTCCTCTTTCCGTGGGCTTAAAGGTGCATCGGAGATATGCATTTAAGCATATTCAGAACACGGGGCGTGAAATTAAATGTGTGACAGAGTGGGAAAAATATACAGGCGCGGGAGATGCCTTAAAAATAGTCATTTATGCAGATGGAAAAGGAGGGGAGTTGAAAATCATTTGCGACAGGATGACCCTCTCCGCAAGCTGTCTACCTCTCACTGTTCTCGGCCCTAATCTCTCGCTGTATCTTCATTTTTCATTGAACTCGCCAGTTTGCTGCTAAGCAGCCTTGTAGATAAGGCAAAGTGCTAAAAGGAGACAACTGAAGGTGCTCAGTGGGTCCGTTTCTATTGCACTTTCACCCAAGGCAATGGGCAGAATTTAACGGATTCCTTCCAACATATGTTTTTGCCAGATAAGTAAACAGTGTGTGTCGGCAAGGAAGAAAAAAAAGCATTTGCAATTTAATGACATTACAGCTCCCAGCTTAGCCCTTCCGTGCTGCCAGGCGCCGAGCGGAGAAAAGGAAAGAGCGGAAGAATGGAACTGGGTGTCATCAGCGTGCGCGTGTGTGTGCGCGCGTGTGTGTTTTCCCTCTTTTTCCCGTCTCTGCGCTCCTCATTCTTGTCGCTCCTTCTTTTTCTTCCGCAGACTTTCCTCAAGTTTGCGGCGGAAGCTTTTCCTAGTCAAACGCTCGACACCGTCGACGAGGCTGTGAGAGAAAATTCCGAATTTCTGAAAAATCGGAATTCCGGATCCGGAATCCGGATTGAATTGGCCACGCCCCACGGGATTCTGAAGCAGATTTTTTTCCCATAAAAATTAAGGAAAACAATTCGGACAAGAATTTGATTACAACTTCTTAGGTGTTTATACATTTTAAAGCCTTTGGTGTCAATTTGAGGAATAAAAATACATTTATTCATCAGAATGAAATTATTTAAATCAGTAACATAATTATTGTATTATATAATTATAATATTTATTATTTAATAGTGCTGTCCAACGATTAATTGCGATTAATCGCATCCAAAATAAAAGTTTTTGTTTGCATAATGTGTGTGTACTGTGTATTTTTGTAATGTATATTTAAATACACACACATGCATGTATATATTTAACTGAATGTTGTTTATATATTGAATATATTTGTATATAATATCAATTATATGAATATATACATGTAAATATATGTAAATATTTTTAAAATATATACTGTATGTGTGTAATTATTAACTTTAATACAGTTTTTAAATATCATAATTTAATCTATAGTGGACATTATATAAAATTATTAGTTTTATTTTATTTTTTTAAGTTTATTAATTTAATTTACTGAAAATATAATTTAAATCAGAACCTGTTCATTATCCAAGTATCCAAACGTGACTTTATTATTATTTTTTTTAAGTTTATTAATTTAATTTGCTGAAAATAGTATTTAAATCAGAACCTCTTTATTATCCAAGTATCCAAACGTGACTTTAAATTTGATATAAATTCTTATAATATTATATAATTATACTATTTATTATTTAATAATATTTTAAATATAATTGTAATATTGTATATGTTATCATTAACATTAATACAATCTATAGTGGGTATTATATAAAAGTTTATTAATTTAATTCACTGATAAATTTAATTATATTAAATTTAATGTATAATATGTATCATATAATATTAATTATTTTATAATTTATGAAATATAATTATAATATTATAAAATATAGCTTACATAAATATTAATTCTTTTAATACTATTAATATATTAATATAATATAATAATATATTAATATATACATGTATATAAGGGCATTCTGTAAAAGCTTAATTTAAACTTAATTAATTCAATTATTATTTAAAAAAAAAATCTTTATTAGCCGAGTATGCATACAGTACAAAGAATGTGATGTGTATATGTAATAAATAATCAGTAATAATAATTATTTAAATCCAAATCCGTTTATTAGCCAAGTATTCAAACATAACTTTAAATTTTATATGATTATAAAATTATAGAATTATAATATTAATTATTTTATAATATTATAATTATGACATAACTTTTAAACTTTTAAATTTTAAATCAATTATTAAATATTATATAAAAGTAATATATGTATTTATATAAAATATTATATAAAAGTACTTTTTAATTTAATTTACTAAAATTATTATTTAAATCAGATTCAGAATCACTTTATTCAAAATTCAAGGGGAAAGAATGTGACTTCATATATAAAGAGTTTATTTGCAAAAACGGATAACTCAGTTTTTAAAAATGTTCAAAAATAATGTTTTTCATTATGTTATCATGTTTTTATTGTTTTATTGTGTTAGCTGTATTTTTTAGTTATTTTTATTTTATATCAAAATAACCCAACCGTAGTTTGATTGAGATTAATTGAAATTATTCCATTATTATAATATTACATAATATAAATAATAAAATATATTAAATGTTTTCTAATTAAAATATATCATTACAAAATATATTATTAGAATTAATAACACTAATTTAATTATTAAATATAATTATATATCTAAATTTCTAGTAATTCATACTGAAAGTAGAAAAAGTTATAAATAAAACATATTTGAAACCATTTTAATTAATTCCATTTATATGTGATTCACTAAATTCCATTCTGCATTCCGTTTGTTTCCTCAATTCGAATTCCAGTTCAAATTGGATTTGTAAAGACACTCCGATTCGATTCTGACCGGTGTGCGACCCGGTTGACGTTCGATCCGCTCTCACTTCCCTAATTTCCGTCTGATTTTTCCAGCTAGGTAAGTGGGACTCAATGAGACACTGGGCCTTAATTCCAGAAAAACGTCCCTTGGGGAATTCTGGAGGGCCACATAATCTCAGCGTCTCGATTTCAGGCAGGCAACACGAGCATGGCCCGTCAGACCGTGGGTGAAGCCCCCTGCCCCCATCTCGCTTTCTCCCCCGGTGTCTTGACAGCGACTTATTATGGCAGGCTAATTGTGCAGGAAAGCAGATTATGGAAGTGTTAGGATGTAACTCCTTGACCGTGTGCTAATGTGATGTCAAGCTTTTTTCTTTTTTCGAGGGGGGAAGCACTGCCAGCTACATGCCAGGGCACTCTTTGGCACCGCCTGTAATCTGCCTTTGGTATTAACTCAGCAAACCGGCTTGTTGGAGTGCGGATCCCTCACTAATTATTGCTACAAGAAAGACTTATATTGGCGGCGTTGATCTTTCATTAAGCGTGCTATATGGAAAGGCATTGGCAGGCGTCCCCCCCCTTCCTTAAAGGATACACGGTCGCCCTCGGGGCGCGAGGATTGCAAAAGCATCTTACAGAGGAGGAAGGGGGCAGAAAATTTGGGTCAGGCGTGTTTGCCAAAAACAAGAATTTCAGGTCCTGCTTTAAAGGAGATACTCCGCTCTCTCGCTTTATTCCGCACGCAGACATCAGCTCTCACATATAGGGTGCATTGTGGTTTTGATTTTTAATTCTGTGCATCGCTTTAGGATAGAAAAATGGCAAATGAGATCTCCTTAATGTCTCTTTTTTTCCTCCTAAGGAATTTTAGAAGCATCTGAGACTAAGTTGAGACTTTAAAAGATACAGCATTGAGTCAGATATATCATGCATTTTAAGCCGTGATTTTGATTTTTCATTCTGTGCATCACCTTAGATCTTCATGAAATTAAAGCGGAGAGTTTTCCAAAGTCACTTAAGCAATATGCATTTACATGTATGCATTTAGCAGACATTTTTATCTTCCTTTTAATTAGCTTTAATTATCTTACTGGTTATTCATTTATTTTAATAATTTTAATTGTAATTAATTTTCTGTTATTTTAATTTATTTTAAAGTTGTACACTATATATGACAATAATTAACCTTTTTAATAAATAATTAAATAATTTCATAAATTAATTAAATGTATTTAATTAATTATATGAAATATTATAATTGTTTTATTAAATATTAAATATTTTATTATTAAATATATTAAATATAAATGTTTTATATATGAAATATCATAATTCTAATTATTAAATATTTAATTGTCAAAGATATATTAAATATAAACATTATATTAAATATATTTTATAGTATACATATATAATTCAGAATCTTTATTAGTCAAGTGCATACAAAGAATGTGACTTAATTAATGTAATGTAATGAATTTATTTCATTTAGAATCAGAATCTCAGTTTTTCTCAATCTGTACGTACAAAGAATGCAATTTTTTAATTTAATTATTATATAATTATAATATTATAATGTTATACTATTATAATGTGTATTTTAATTTTATAATTATATAATCATTAATTATTAAATCTAGAAATGTTGTACATTTATTTATATATGTTGTTTCTATATGGGACATTTCTGTAAATGTTTATGTGCAATAAATGCATACAATGTGACTTAATATAATGTAATGATTTTTTTTATTATTTAGAATCAGAATCTCAGTTAGTAAAGTACATGCAAAGAATTTAATTATTATATTATATAATTCTATTGTGTGTTTTTAATATTATAATTATATAATCATTAATTATTAAATCTAGGACTTTTGTACCTTTATTAATATGTCATTTCTATATGGGGAATTTCTGAAAATGTTTATTTGCAATAAAATGTCTGAGTGTTTCATACTCGTACTGGATGACAACTATTGATGCTTTTTTTTTTACTTCTTATTTCTCCTAAGGAATTTTAGAAGCATCTGAGACAACGTTGAGACTTCAAAGACACAGTATTGAATCTCCAAAGGTATGAAAAAGCAATCATTTCACTTGTCATTGCACACATCAGATCGTTTAATTAAAGTGTAGATATTTCAGCACAGCTACTTTTCAGAACTGAATACAAATTCGAAGACTTTTACCATTTATAAATAGCATGATTTTGACAAAGAACTTTCTGCGTTTGTATCCAGACACTTTAGCATATGCGAGGTGGTGTTAATAAAGCTCTCTCGCTGGCAGTCGCACCTCTCGCGTTTGCTTTAGCTCTACCTGAGCCCACCGGCCTGTCACCTCTGATTGTAAATCAAATTACCGAGACGCACAAATTCAATACCTAAACATGAGCGTTTGAACATTTATTTATCCTGCATCAAACTGCATTTGTTAAACTAATATCAGCAGAAGTGTTGAGAAGTGCAGAGTGACACCGGAACGCAATGAGTCTGACATTAACGGTCTAATGACTCGCATTTACACGCTGTCCTACATACATAAATGCACGTCTCGTTACTGCGCGATGCTGCCGATGATATTTTGGTGCACATTTCACCCTAATGATCCAGTTTAAGTCAAAATGCGTGTCTTTTTGAATGCATCGCTGCCGTGTCGACAATGAGCGAGCGCTAGAAAGGTCTGAGGGTTATTCGGGGTTTCAAACACACTCGTGGGTTAGAAAAGAGTTCATGAAGATGAATACAAACAACAGCATTCTCGCGTATGACTGGAAAACTTTCTGGAAAAGTTTGCGCTGTTGACACGTTGATGAGTGATGTGACAAGAACAGAAAGTGGGGGGAAAAAAGAAAACAAGTTTTGCAATTCATGAGCAGTTCATGAAATCTATCTTTTTATTGTGTGTGCATTGTTAAAAATGCAGCAAAATATTTTGATTTTGAGACTTTATTTGTATTCTAGAAGATTCAAATTAGTGATCATCAAATCTTCAAAAATAACATGCAGATTTTTCTTTAATGCATTGTAATCATTGTTTTCTGGCATGAAATAATGTGGTTTACTTTGTTGTGATTCCCACTATTCTCTCTAAGAAGGAGCGTTCGAAATAGATTAAGTGTGTTATTAGAGTCGCTATTTGTTCCAGTTATGCACAAACAGGGGCTTGATAATGTGCTTTTGGTTGCTGTAGCAAATTGCGTATTGAAAAAACATTCATTTGAGTGTTTAAATATTGTTATGGTTGCTGTTTTGTCACATTACATATTGAGCGCTCTGTTATGGTGCTCTGCATTTAAAAAAAAACTTGCAAGTTTCATTTGTCTGTCATAAAATCGAATTAATATGATTTAGTGGTGAATTGGTATGATTTGGGTATAAGCACTGGGCTAAATAGTTTCGTTTGTGTTCAAATTGTTTAATTGTTTTATTATTTGCATTTAGCATTGTGACATGTGTCCCAGTTTTCAGTCACAGGCCAAGCCGAGACTGGAATAGAATAGAATAGAATAGAATAGAATAGAATAGAATAGAATAGAATAGAATAGAATAGAATACAGCACAAAAGAATAGTATATAACAGAATGCAATGCAATAGAATATAACAGAATTGAATGCATTGCAATAGAATAGAATAGAATGCAGCACTAAGGAATAGTAAATAATGGAATGGAATGCAATAAAACAGAATAGAACAGAACAGAACTGAATGCAGTGCAATAGAATAGAATGCAGCGCAAAAGAATAGTATCTAATGGAATGCAATGCAGTGAAATGGAATGGATCTGAATGCAGTGCAAAAGAATAGTATGTAACAGAATGGAATGAAATGGAACAAATCTGAATGCAATGCAATAGAATAGAATGCAGCGCAAAAGAATAGAATATAATGGAATGTAATGGAATAAAACAACAGAACTGAATGCAATGCAATAGAATAGAATGCAGCGCAAAAGAATAGAATACAATGGAATGCAATGCAATAAAATGGAAAAGTTCTAAATGCAATGCAACAGAATTGAATGCAGTGCAAAAGAATAGTATGTAACAGAATGGAATGAAATGGAACAGATCTGAATGCAATGCAATAGAATAGAATATGATGGAATGTAATGTAATAAAACAGAACAGAACTGAATGCAAAGCAAAAGAATAGAATATAATGGAATGTAATGCAATAAAACAGAACAGAACTGAATGCAATGCAATAAAATGGAAAAGTTCTAAATGCAATGCAACAGAATTGAATGCAGTAAAAAATAGTATATAACAGAATGCAGTGCAATAGAATATAATGAAATAGAATGCAGCGGAAAAGAATAGTATATAATGGAATGCAATAGAATTGATCAGAAAATGAATGCAATGCAACAGAATAGAATGCAGTGCAGAAGAATTGTATATAACAGTATGCAATGCAGTAGAATAGAACAGAATTGAATGAAGTGCAGTAGAACAGAATAGAATGCAGTGCAAAAGAATAGTGTATAACAGAATGCAGTGCAATAGAATATAATAAAATAGAATGCAGCGCAAAAGAATAGTGTATAATGGAATGCAATAGAATAGAACTGAACAGAACTGAGTGCATTGCAATAGAATAGAATGCAGCGCAGAAGAATTGTATATAACAGCATGCAATGCAATAGAATAGAACAGAATTGAATGGAGTGCAATAGAACACAATAGAATGCAGCTCAAAATAGAATATAATGGAATGGAATGCAATACATTTAAATCAGACCTGAATGGAATAGAATAGAATAGAATAGAATAGAATAGAATAGAATAGAATAGAATAG
>NPDK01034191.1:0-14254 GCA_013461565.1 Labeo gonius
AAAAAATTGAGAATTAGACATATTTTGAAAGCTAAATAAAGAACCTTTTCGTTTGATGTATGGTTTGTTAGAGTAGGACAATATTTGAATGCACCTATTTTTAAAAATCTGGAATTTGAGGGTGCAAAAAAAAATCTAAATATTGAGAAAATCACCTTTAAAGTTGTTCAAATTAAGTTCTTGGCAAAGCATATTACTAATCCTTACAGTTGGAAATTTACAAAATATCTTCATGGAACATGATCTTTACTTAATATCCTAATGATTGGCATAAAAGAAAAAATCGATAATTTTGACCCATACAGTTTTACTGATTTTATTTTTGGCTATTGCTACAAATAGACCTGTGCTACTTAAGACTGGTTTTGTGACATTTTAAAAAGTCTAAAGAACCTTTTCTGCATTTTAAAGTCTCCATGTTCAAAGTTCTTTATGGAACCATCAATGCCAAGAAAGAGCCTTTATTTTTAAGAGTGTACATGAAGTAGCTGAAGCTTTATTTTGCCTATTGTTTGTAATGTTGCTTCCAATAGAATTACAACTGCTTTCTGTTTACTGGGTGACACAGTGAATATTTAAGGTCACTAAATGTATCATTATCATTTATATCTGTCTTGCTGGTTGTACTGCCAGACAGTTTTTTTTTTTCTCTTGCTTAAACAGTTGCTCATGCATGAAGTATAATGTTTTGATTTGCCACTCATCACCTGCATAGTCAAATCTCATGATACACCTGGGATATGGTCCAGTTTATAAAATCCTGGTAGAGCAAGCAAAAACACTGCCCTCCGGCCCTGCTAACAGACATCAAATCACATGCAAATATGCCTGTGCTCCCGAACGCTTGAAAACTACTTAATGTTGCATGCATAATAGTGTGATATATTGAGCAGGATATGAGCCCTGAATATTCGACTGCTGCAGGGAGCAGAGATGGTAAGTGTGTGCATGCGTGAGCTTCTGTTGATGTGAGGGGCAGGTGACTGCATGTCTAGAACACGCTGTAAAAGAACTGCACATGGATAGATGGCAGCACACTCATAAACTCAATGTTGGGGTGCTTTACTGTGAGAAGCAATATAGAAATGTCTGTTTAGTTGGGATTTGTGCTGGTCAGTTTTACTTTATGCATCTCTCCTTTTTTTGGAAGTGGATTTTCTTGCTGATTTTTGGGATGTGTTTTATATATATTGAATTGTGTATTTAGCATAGGAATGAAGACATATGCATTGATGTTGCTTTTTCAGAGTTCCTTATTTGTCATTTACAAATTATCTTTGTTCCGTATCGATTTCTTAGAAGAATAAAAAAATTGAAACAAATGAGATCACTGTTGATGTGCAGTAAAAGAATATAAAACTATAAAATAATTGTGGATATCAAAGTCCAGATAATTTGTTTTTGGAAGGGTTTGATAAGAAATGTTTGGATCATATTGATAGGGTTTATTATTCATTTTAGTGTTTAACAGGGTGTTCTCCTGGAAGAAAAACATTTTACATATATATTTCCGGTTTATATAACAGGTCTAGTCCCCAAATCTGATTAGGTGGGAGGTGTGCAATATTCTAGTGATAACAGAACTCCAACCGTTTCATTGATTGTATCACTCCGCTTGTGGTATTTCTCATAGCAAGCATCATGCTGGATGTCCAAATCCACCCTCATTTTATAAATAACACTGTTTTAACGGAATGCAGTTTTAAGAGTTTTTTAGGCGAGAATGTACTTGTTTAGACTTCAAATATGCAGTTGGTTAATAAAGTTGATCAAATAAAGATTTATTTGAACATTTGATTTGATGTTTTCTGAGATGTGAGCTCCAGCACGTCAGCGTTCAATGGTGTTGCCAGGTTTTCACAGCAAAACCCACCCAGTTGGTACTCAGAACTAGCCCAATCGTGTTATGGTGGTTCTAAGTGGAGTTCTAAGGGGTAAAATACAAATTTTTGGCGGTATTCCCCTGGGAAAATTTGAGGTCGCTTAAACCCGCAGACATGAAAAACAACCCACAGCAACAGTGTTAAAGCAGCCCAATTCCACAGGAAAACCGCGGTCTTGGCAACACTGCTGTTCAGCACTCATGAACCCGCCGAGAGCAGCCTTACCTCGGCCAGATTTTCTGGAATTTGCCGCTGGCTGCGAAAAGACACTTTGCACACAAGAGATTTTTTAAAGACATTCCATTTTTGTTTCTTATGTACTTGAGTTGTTTTATAAATCACATTCGTAGCAGTGCGATATGGCTGTATATCGGCACATTGTGATTACCTATGGCAGAATCACAGCCGCACAGCTGTGCTACAAGTGTGATATTGCTCATATATATAGTTTCATTTTCTGTTTATTTTTGGAATATTAAAAATATGTAATGTTATTTTAGTATCATTTATATGCTATGCTGGATTAAGTCATTTATTTTAGAATTTTAGATTTTAGAAATTAAACTTATTTCAGTTAGTTTAACATTTCTAATTTTTCTTCAAGGGCTTTTTTTTTAGTTAACAATAACAACACTGATGGGAAGTTATGAAAACACCATGGCCCCATGGCAGTTCTTCCAGTAAAATCAATAGTTTGTCTACATCTGTTTTAAAGGAAATCTGTCTACTAGCTTGATTAATTACTCAGCTGTCATAAATCCAGACTAATTGAAGTCTTGATTCATAGAGTGTGGTTGCATCATCTTTGTGACTTAGTTGTCTGTTTTCACATAAGGTCATACAGATTGATAGCTCCATGCCATGTGTGGAGCATGTGTTTTGGAGAGTGTTTTCTTTTCTTTCTGAGCGGGAGGGTGCGACGTCCTCTTTATGACTTAGCACCTGTCTGATGGAAGGCTTTATGTTCTTTTTTACACTGCTGTGCAGGAATAGCAATTATCCCGGCTGCCCAGACAAAATTATTATTAAAAAGCAGAAACCTTGCAGCTTAAACTGGCTTCATAATATACGGCTTCAGGTCATTTGACTGGAAATTGAGATCTAGAGTCATGAGTAAATGCCCAGATGAGGATGTGGGGTAAACAAAAAAAGTATCAGGTCACAATAAAATCTCCCTGGCTTATTCATTCTCATCCTGTATAGCCTCACAAACCATTGTCTGCATTTGCTGCGTAATACCAGTGGATGTGTAAGAGATATCCTTTTGGTATTAGAGTGATTATATCCCTCAAATATGGGTGCTTTTTGAATGGAGTAAGATCAGGTGATTTTTATACACCTGGTGACCTTTATGAATTGTTGGTGAAACTCTTACTTCATATCCACTGACAACTACAATTAAAGACCCATGAAGACACTGAATTTGTAAGAGGGGTGAGCTTTTAGGATGTGTGTTTGAGCATGGATAGATACCACAGGGTGTGGTTAGATGGTGCTTTGCTTTAGTTCACATGTTGGCAGATATGAACATCAGAGAGACAGTGGGGGCGGCCAGACCCTAGGAATGTCTATCGTAACCTGCGGCTTGCCACTCCTCCAGCTTGGCCGTGCCAGTCTATGTGTGTTTGTATGACTCATTGCATTCTCATAGTTCTCAGCAGGTCTGGATCGCTCATATATGCTGGTAGAGATAAGAACAGTTGAAGGGAGCAATAGATGGCACGGCATGTTTAGTAACAAAACAACTAAACTGGTACGCGTATGAGGAAAACACTCTATAGGTGTTTTTACTCTATAGGGTCAATGAGAAGAAGCTATTTTTTTGTGTTCAAAAATACATGAAAATTGCAGTTTATACACAGAATGACTTGAATACGATTCTATGATGTTAAAAGTTAACATTTAACTATTTTTTGGCTCAGTCATCAAAGCTTGGTAAATATTGGTCTTAGACATGGTGATGTACTTATGATTACTCACCAAAAACTCCCACAGATAGTGTTTTCATGCCATTTCAAGTTTTATTTTGATGTGAAAAGTGGTTATATCTAAGTGTGACTTACGTTTTTTAATTAGTCTTTACATTAACCCCATTATATTGTTTATTCAGACTGATTTGCGAACGCGGAACGTGCACAAATACAAGAGGTAGGATTTATGAATCAATCACAGCCAAACATAACCAGTCATATCCAATTATATCGTGATAGAGGCATTGCCTCCTCTCACCTGACTTTCCCCCATTCATTCTCAATTACCCCCCAACAAACTCACTGCACAATTTAAGGGGTCTGTTAAGCGCCAAGAATCCGGAGTTTACAGTGAATTTATAACAGCTAAGGGGCGTTGTTAGGCACAACGCGAAGCGGAAAACCCCCTTAGCCTGTTATAAATTCAGTAAACCATGGCTTCACTGGGCTTATTCCTTTTTATTCCTTATACATAGTAAGGTTTCACAAAATAAAACAGGGCAAATGAAGTGTAATAATAAAAACATTATTCTTCCGCAAAACAATGTAGTTCCTCAGAAATTGAAACAAAGTGGTTGCCGAGCAACACACAGACGTAACAAAGGTGTATGTTTGTAGAGTAATTTACAACAGCTTTGAATGTGACTCAAGCAGCATCAAGGCCTGGAACTAGCCGTGTTAATTTAATGTTAAAAAGGTTTAATATTTATTAATTCGATTATAAACTTGTCCATTTTGTTGGGAGTGCAGTGTGCTTTTCTTAATGGCTGTGATATTTGAGTGACTCTGTCACGTCTGGTGTGGACAGCCAGATGGAATCTTGTTGCGTCGCATGTAGTTAGGACACATCGTTTTTTTCACTTGATGAAAATGTGACTTTTTACTTCATGGTTACACCATATGACATTTTACTTTCCTTTTTTGTGGACAGTCTTTGTATGCCATTGACCCACATGCCCTGTTATATAACTATGGTAATCATTCAGTACCCTGGTTTCCCTGATATTCAGTCACCATGGTACAACCACGGTACTTTTTATCACTATCATGTCAGGAATAGTTATTTGTATTGTTTGACGACTTCTGCATCAGCAGCACCTCACGTGTGTCATGGTACTCTCTTGAACACATGGTGACTGACATGAAAGAGAACTTGTTGAATAAAGTTATTTTTGTTTTCTTTGAACCCGAAAAGTATTCTCATAGCTTCATAACATAACGGTTGAACCACTGATGTCACATGGACTATTTTGATGATGTCCTTACAATCTTTTTAGGCCTTCAACGTTGGTAGTTGTGTTGCTGTCTACTGTATGCAGGGTCAGAAAGCTCTTGGATTTCATCAAAAATATCTTCATTTGTTTTCTGAAGATGAACGAAGGTCTTACGGGTTTGGAACGACATGAGGGTGATTAACGACGGAATTTTCATTTTTGGGTAAACTATCCCTTTAAGTGTAATGCATGCAATTTCTGAGACTGATTTAAAGTTAATTTTACCCCATAACGCAAACTCGAACTCCTCCCCCTCCTCCCATCGTCTGTCCTGCGAACGGAGCACCTGCCCCATCACCTGTCAGTTGGAGGCAACATGCTGATTCTGTATCTGCACCTACATGTACCAAAGTTGCAGTCTGGGGAAAAAGGACGCCATGCCACACCCAGTAAGACTCTGTCTTCGATTTTAGCGTGCAACAACGTTTTCTCCTCACTTACCCTCGTTTAGCTTAGCGAATTCAGGTCAACAGGGCCACTCGGGAAGGAATGGGTATCTAAAGCCCCTTCACTCAACTCTGTTAGTCTGACTGGCCTTAAAGGGCTTCTAGGGGCTGAAAAAACAGCAGAGCTCACCTGCAGAATGAACAGATGGTGACGGAGGAGGTTTGGGGAGCAATAAGAACAGACCTTGTTTGTGTGACTGCACGCTATTAGTGCCTCCCCCAATGGTCAGCACAGATAGGATGCAGACACACAAATAAGGCCTGTTCTTGTTGCGTGAGCTCAGACAGACGAGACTCTTTGTTTGTACTCGGGTACAGCTTACTGGGCAATTTAAGTGGAATGACAGAAGCGCAGTTATTTGGGGAATGTGGAAAGTGTCAGAGATCTTTATTGCGAGTGGGGGTCGACCATGATAATGAACTTGCTTTTCTTCAGCTCACAAAAGGCTTAATGGTTAACCATTTTTATTGTGTCCTCATTTTGCTTTAAACAAACGCCCATTGGATTTCAAGACTATACTATAAAAGAAACAGGTTATGATTGTTGTAATGTGTTGGAAGGCACTACCACTTTTTATTTGTCCTTTGGTTTCAAAACATAGGAACGTTTGTCTGTAAAAAGCTATTAAACTCTTAATGACAGGAGGAATGTCTATCTTGACACATTTTTGTCTACTTCATGCTTTAAAATGTGTGCCAGTGCAAGTGTGGATGAGTTTTGTTTTTTTGCGTGGTGCGCATGTTTGTGTTTGTCTCTGAAAAGTGATCCTGAAAAAGCCAAGCCCTGCAGGTATGTGTAAAAGGCCTTTCTTTGGCTCTGCTCTGCGCACACCTGTTTAGCTACGCAGCCCGCAGGCTTTTTCAGGCACTCGTTTGGCTTGGACTTAATGTGAATAAAACAATTTGTGTGAGTTTTATTACATGGATTGACCTGAATACAGTCTCTCAGAGAAAATCTTGCAGCAGCACAGGTATTATGTGGCAATTTTCCCAGATTTTTTTTGGAAAGTGTAAAGTTAAAAAAAGTAGATTTATGCATGAACTTTATTTATTTTAGTAGTATGTTTTTGCATTTGTAATAACTAAAACACCACTTTTGCATTAAAATAATTATATCTGCATGTTTAAATGTTGCAATGCTGTTTTCAGTCTGCTGCATGGTCAGTCTCGCAGTTAAAGCAGTGTAGCGATCACATTTCAAAACAAGCTGCTCTGAGTGACTAGTCTTTACCTGTCCGTATTAAAAAGCAAAGGGAGGGGGAGCATTTGCCTGACTCAGTTCACCTCTTGAGCAGTGAGTGAAAGAAAACAGGAAGTTGAGCGTGAATGAGTATGACGTTAATAGAATGGTGAAAGTAGGTCATCTTCGCAATGTGACAAATTTAACGGCACGTCAAAGAATTGATTGAGCTGTATAAATCTTGCAAGCATCAGCAGAGCTAGTGAGTGTCATGCAGTTTTAGTTGTAAATCATGATACCGTGACCTGACAAAGAGATATTTGCAACCCATTTTACTGATGTATTTCCAAGTGTAAACTGTAGGGCGGGACTTGATTTTATCTATTGGGAATTGATTAGATCTCTAAACGTAGGCATTACACATCTGATTGACCGAACGTGAGTTACAATGCCTGAAGACTTACTTTGCTTTTGTTTAACATCCAGTATCGTCGACGGATGAGCAAAATTATTTCAGAAAAAGAGTAAGTTTTGTTTTGATTTAAAGATTAAGACGACAAACTATTTTCTTTGGAATAAAATGTACTAAGGAATTGCTCAAAATAACACAAAAAACATATTTGGGTTAGGCTGATTTTAAGCACTTTTATTGATGAAATTTACTTTGATTTTCTTTCTTAGATGTTTTTTGACTTTTCGAGTTATTAGTTGATTTGTAGATCAATAAATCAATGTAAAGGCCCTGTTGCACTCTGTTTATCAGATGAACATTTAGTGATAAACTGCACAAGCTCCTTTCAAAGGCTGGACTTTGTGGTACCTTTTTAGATATCCTATGGATGTAAAAAACTTAGAATCGTTGTAATAATGGTTCTTTGTTTCCACACTGCTTGTGTGCATAACGCTCCTGTATTTGACTGGGTGTGTCTAGTATGGGAGGTGTTAATGTTGAAAGAAGGTGAGTGCACAGATGTCCTGAAGATGTGGTAACATATTTCTTTGAGATGAGACCATGGGGTTCAAGGTGGTCTAAAGAAGCTCAGCTTGTCAGAGTAATACCTTAAACCAGGCATTGTTACACCTGTGGGCTTCTCTCTCACTCTCTCTCTGTTGTGTTGGGGTTGAGAGGGTTGAGGGCAATGTCAATGCTTTGTGAATGCGAAAAGGGATTTCAGTGTCTGTCTTGATGGAGTAGGTGGAGGAAGGCCTCAGGCAGTTTGAGGGATCAGGCCCCACACCAAACACAAACAAAGAAGTGTTCTTCACCTCCAGATGTCCTCACTCACCCTTTATCTCACAATTCTGACTTTCAGAGTTGTGAGTTTATATCACACAATTCTGACTTCATTTCTCAGAATTGTGAGTTTGTATCGCCCAATTCTGACTGTATAACTCACAACCGTGAGTCTATATCTCACAATTCTGAGAAAAAAGTCAGAATTGCGAGTTTGTATCACCTAATTCTGATATTGTAACTTGCAATTGCGAGGTTATATCTCACAATTGAGAAAAAAAGTCAAAACTGTGAGTCTGGATCAGCCAATTCTGACTGAATCTGATTTTATAACTCGCAATCGTGAGTCTATATCTCACAATTCTGAGAAAAATACCAGAAATGCGAGTTTGTATCACAGAAATTCTAACTTTGTAACTCGCAATTGCAAGGTTATATCTCACGACTGAGAAAAAAAGTCAGAATTGCGAGTCCGTATCACTGAAATTTTGACTTTATGGCTCACAATCGCAATTCTATATCTCAAAATTCTGAGAAAAAAGTTTGAATTGTGATTTTTGTATCACCAAATTCTAAGAAAAAGTCAGAATTGCGAGTTTGTATCAATGAAAAATTCGGAGAAAAAAGTGAAAAGAAAAGTTAAAAGAAAAAAAAAAAGAAAAGAAAAGATAAAAAGTTGCAATTATTGCTACGGCGGAAACAGGCTTCCATAATAATCTCGATAATTTTTCTAGAAAAATACTTTTACAAATTAGGTGTCCATTATAAAGTAAACCATTATATTATCAGTAGAAAATTCTTAGGAAAGCAAACAGAGTTGCTTAAAATTAGGTCCACAGTCTGTCTAGCTTTAAAAGTTAAGTATTAACCTTTCACAATAAAAGTTCTGTTTATTTTAAGGCTACGTCATGCCAGGAAACTATTAAAGATATAGTTCATTTAAAAATGTAAATTCTGTCATTATTTACTAATCATATTGTGCTAAATCTGCATTCCGCATTCATGGAACATAAAATGCTTTTCCATACTTCCAAACTACAATTCATCATCAAAACATTCAGGTTTGGAGCGACCAAACCAAAATGATCAAAACGAAGCCATGATGAGTTAGTTAAAGCCAGAATATTCATCCCTTTAATATTCGACTTATCAGACATTTCTTCTTTGTTACGCCTTGCATATTGCTATCAAGTTGCAGCAGCTGAAAATGAGCTGAGGTGTTTGAGTGTGAAATGCAGATGCCATGATGCACCCCGGATCTGGGCTCTCTGTCACAGGCCAATTAGACCAGCGGTGTCAGCCTGCTTCAGAGCAATATAACATACAAACATAAGCCTATGACACCACACTGTCAGACCCTGTGCTCAAACAAGCCAAAAATTCTCAAAATTAAGAGGGGAAGGACATTTGAGGTTATATTGGTATTTTCATTATGACTTCAACAATTGTGTATAGTCATTTATAAAAATGTATATACAGTATATTGTTATTGTTGACATTGCTGGATGTTTTAGTACATATTTGTGGAGTCATGTGGTTCCTAACAGCCTACTTGGGCTTTTGCAGCATTGTTTTCTTTAATCACACACTGTAGCTACAATGAAGAAGAAGATGGCAGTTTTCTATTCGTTTACTTTGTTGACGCCCTGACTTACAGGAACCCTCCAAAATTACAAGGGAGATTGTATACAACAAAGACCAAAACATAAGGAAATAACATGTTGAGAACATGGAAAATTACATGGTGGAGTTTACTAAATATTGTAAAATGGGAAAGACATCAAACTGAATGTATGGACTAGCTGTATAGTAATGGGCTGTAATGTAGAGTATTATTAAATTTGTGTTATAGTAATAGCTACGCACAGTGCTCACAAGTTTACTCCTGCTATTTGTACAGTACATTTAATTTGTATAGCACAGTAAAGGGTTGTACAGTTGTATTTTACAACAGTTCCCAAGTTTTGCTTGCATGATTTGACAAATTTCTAAGTAACAAAGAATATTCAGCAAGAAAAACCTTACTTTATCCAACAGCCCACACAATCATTAGCCATTTCAGAGGAAGAAATAAAGTAACTTATTTTGGATTATCAATTACAAAGACGTTTAAACAAAGAATACCAACTTTTTTTTAATCTTTTACTTCTGTGTGTGCATGTAAAGAATCCAGATTAGTTCCTTAAATCTCACATCTCCTGTGGGCCTAACAGCATTCTCTATCTGGAAAAATAAAGGGACCTTTGTTTAGAGTGGGGAACAGGTTGCCATTTGTGCAGTGCGTTTGTTGTACAGATGTGGGTATAGTTTTTATCAGTGCAGAGGGTCAGATTGTGTTTTCGTGAGTAAGTTTGCTTGTGGATCATGTTGAATTGTGCGGTTGCATTTAGCTGTGTGTACATTCAGCTTTAAAAGGGAAATTGAGATGGGGAGACTTAGGTTCTTTTGTGTTCTCAAATAAAAAAATAGATGTACTTTAGATATTGTTTGAGGGTTTGAAGGTTAGCAATAGATAGTTTCAAAGCTGTCATGATGAACAATGATTTGTTCAGTTATACATTAGAGTTTTTGAGGCAGAGTTTAAGCCACCTAGGGGCAACCAAACTACCATTTTTGGGTGGATTTCATTTCCAAGTTTAGAAAACATCTCTCTTTATTTCATGGGTCAATGAATAAGGCAGATGTGGGTCATCAGCACTGACAGTTTGCTGAACCTTCATTGCTTTAATAGCCATAGCTCAGGTCTATCTCAGGCTTGCCTGTCCCTCAGGGCAAGACACTGAATACTAATAAGTGTTGCTTCTCCCATGACCCAGATTTGTTTGGGTAAATAAAGAGCTGTTTAGAATCATGGGAAATATGTACGAAAAACTCTTCCAAGATGACCTTTTCAGTCAGGGTCTTTTTCGTGAAGCATTCCATCTCAGGTATAAGCTGCTAGCAAGACTAGACACTTACCCATTATCATAGTTGGAGAGATCGGAGTGTCCTCATGTGACTGCCTTGACATCTTCATGCAGAAGCTGCACTACAGAAGCAGGGGATCCAGCTGTAAATGATGTAGATAAGTATAGAGGATGAGGACTGCATGCTGCGCTCTTTAATTAGAACAGGAAGATGCAGCGGCGGCGACTGAGCCAAGTCTGCCACGGGGGGAAGAGCAGAGCCTGTTCAGAGAGACTTAACTTTACCCACTGGAACACCAAATCCACTAAGAACTGCAGGGATGAGCCAAGCTTTACTGTGCATAAATCTCTGCTGGCACAAGAAAAACATTGGCCAGAGGGATCTACCCCACTATGCTCAAATTTGGAGATGCAGCATCTCTCAAGAGAATAGTTATATGAATACATGAGTTATAATGCCTACATTTTTTCTGTCTGTTTTGCAGTACCCATGTGCCTCCTGAGTCATGCTCCCCGGCTATGGATTCTCTCATCTCCTTAATTTCCAGCCTCACCTCCAAGCGTTCCATTGCAGAGGCGAGAGCTCTGACATGTGGTTCCCAGGCTCAATTGAGACCCAGGCTCTGAGCGACTCTCGGGAAGGTAGGCCTCTCCTGCGACAGCATCAGCACATTGCTGTGTGTCAGCAAGAGACGTTGGCCTTCATTGACCTTCAACAGCCAAGCGTTAATGGTTTCCAATCACACACACTGGAAAACTGTAGTTCCTCTCTTTGCTCCAAGCCTGTCAGATCCAATGGAAGCGGTCCATCTGATTTTGCCAAGAATGGGAGTACAGACACAGCACTGGACAATTATTTGACCCAGGATTGCAATGTGGAAGGGGTTCAGGAGCAGACGTGGACACCCGTTACTGCCTTACCTGAAACAGTTTATGAAAATCCTGAACCAGGAGTTAAGGTTCTCAATTCTCGAGACTTGTTTCTGCCTCTGTCCCCTACATATGCACCTGAGAAGAGGAACTCTTTGGAGCCTCAGCAACTGAGCTCCCCTCCTTCCCCCTTAGAGTTCCAGAGTCTGGAGTCATTTCGTCCTCAAAGACGAACCTCTTTAGGATCCATAAAGGAGAAGTCTATAAGTAAGTGCCTCTCTCACTTAAGCCTTGACACGTTATTCCTACATTCCTGCTTTAAACAACAAATAGTTTGTCACAGTTCAGCCTTACTGTCACCAATCTTGAAACTGTGCAAGAGCTTTCTGATAGATGATTCTGCTTAGTGCAATCTTTAAAGGATTAGTTCGCTCCTGAATTAAAATGCCCTGATAAATTTACTTAACCCCATGTCATCCAAGATGTTAATGTCTTTCTTTCTTCAGTTGAAAAGAAATTAAGGTTTTTGAAGAATATATTCCAGGATTTTTCTCCATGTAGTGGACTTCAATGAGGATCAATGGGTTGAAGGTCCAAGTTTCAGTGCAGATCCAAAGGGCTCTACACGATGGCATCCGAGGAATATTGGTCTAGTGAAACATCAAATGCTCGTCTTGCATTAGCTCTGCAGTGCGCGTCCATGATTTCACGCATTATGTAATCACGGTTAAAAGGTTATGTGTGGTTAGTCCTTCGTCTGTGTACCTCAAAAAGGTAGGGTAAGGCGAAAAACTCCATCTCATTTTCTCCTTCAACTTCAAAATCATCCGACATCATTGTTTTACTTTTTTTGTTAATGCCATTTGACTTTCTTTGCACGTTTGCTTTGTAAACATTGGGTCGGTACTTCCGACTGTATATCGTGTGACCTTTCCAACGTGACTGCGTAATGCATGAAGTCATGGATGCAGAGCTAGTGCAAGATGAGCATTTGTGGTTAAAAAGTACATAATTTTTTTTTTCCAAAAATGACAGATCGTTTCCCTAGGTAAGAGCCTCTTCAGCTGGGATCATGTAGAGTCCTTTGAAGCTGTAATGTGGATCAACCCATTGATCCCCAAGTCCACTATATGCAGAAAAATCATGGAATCTTTTCCTTAAAAACCTTAATTTCTTTTCAACTGAAGAAAGACATTTTGTCATTTTGCATGACATAGGAGTGAGTAAATTATCAGGAAATTTTAGTTCTGGAGTGAACTAATCCTTTAATGGCATACTAAGGTTCTTTCGGATGATTAAATACACTGTGGCAGAATTTCCCAAGCCTGTTTCTGGAAGCTTCTAAATACGTACACATTTTGGATGTGGGAGTCTCTGCTAACAGGTTGATGAGTTGAATTAGGTGTGTTTGATAAGGGAGACATCCAAAATCTGCTGCTGACAAGCCTCCAGCAACAGCTGGGAACTACTGTGCTAAAGTGACTGTGTCTCTTAAAACTAAAGATGAACGTACAAGTGGATAGTTCCACTCAATATGCATTGTCGTTAATAGGGCGTAAGATGAGGGTGTACTCTCCAGACACTCTGAGTGATGGATCTGTCAACAGCTCAGGTGTAGAGTGTGACTACCTGCTTCCAACATCTTTTGAATCGTTCGTAGAAGGAGGCCTTGGCATGGTGGGTTCTACCATTCCCACATCCCATAGCTCCAGCTCTCTCCCAGGGGTAGATGAGGACTTCACTCTTATCACCATACCGACACCCCCAAAACCTTTTTTAGATCCCCCTCAGGAGGGTGCTAGATCTGAGGGGGACCTAATTGATGGGGGAGGGCAGAGGTTGGGCCTGGAGGACTGTGGGGCTCTGGAAGGCCCTGCCCTTAACAGTGAGACTTCGTTGCCTCTGCCCCATTCTCGCTCAGCAGACAACGAGCGCCGGCGCTTCTCTGCCTCTGAGCTCATCTCTCGCCTACAACTGTCCCAGAGGAAAAACTCTTTTACCCTTAAGCTGGGCAAGTCTCTTTCTGCTCGCGTGGCCTCCCGGGACCGCCACCTGTCTGGAAACCTCAGCTCAGACTGTAAGTGACTCATCAGGACTGATTAGCCTAATGAAAGACTTTCTTGTGAAAGTCTTGTGCTGTGATGTCATTATCACACATCAGTGCGATATTTTCTGGTCTATTCCTTTTGTATACCTTCTCCCGCCCTTGTCTGTTTGTAGACAAACCCAACTCCAGACATCGCTTCTCAGGCGGATCAAGTGACAGTGCACCACATAGTCCGGTGGGGTCTGCACCACCACTGCCCTCTGCTGACTGTAATCTGCCACAACAAAGGAGGAGTTCCAAGCAAAGGTGGCTGTAAAACTCAGCTAGAGAACAAAAGTACTGTGTAGAATTTAACACATTCTGTTTTTTTTACATTTCTACCATTTTTTTACAGTATGGGAAAGGCTTCCATTGATGAGAATGGAGACAGTCCTCCCACTAGCT
>NPDK01034430.1:0-10135 GCA_013461565.1 Labeo gonius
ATAATTTTGACCCATACAATGTATTTTTGGCAATTGCTACAAATATATCCATGCTATTTAAGACTGGTTTTTGTGGTCCAGGGTCACAAATATCCTTTATGTACTTAATCCCGCTTTATTAATCAATGTCTTTGCTGCTGACCGGTCCTTTGACAATCCAATTCAATCATACTAATAAGCAATATTTAGAATTTACTTTTCTTTCAGCCTGAGGTGCATTAATTTCACATTTGGTGTGAAAGGGCTTTTACATTTGCCAAAATGAGAAACTGTAGTATAACAAACAAGCAAGCCCTGCCCAGATTTAAAAGTAACGCAAAAGTATCGTAGAGTAACACAAAATTGTAATGTATTACTTTTAAAAGTAACTTGCCCCAACTCTGATAATATGTATCACAACAGGAGGGCATGATTTGAACTCCACTTGGGCTTTATAAACAAATATATTCAAATATAATGCAAAATAATCTTGGTTTAAGAGTCTTACTAGTTTTGAAAAAATATATTAATATTTAAACTATTGATGTAATGGAAGGTTTGTTACTTAGTTATTTAAATATGACAAATAATAACTGACATGATTTTTGTTATTTATTTATTTATTTATTTATTTTTTTGACAGATTGGGTGGAAAAGTGGCTGGAATAGCTCTGCTACGTGACAAATACAGGAACGAGGTGCTTGTCAACTGAATAGGAGTTGCATTACAAGTCTTCAGTTTAGGCAGCTTCATTGCACAAAACTAGCGCACATTAATATCAATCTACTTTTGTGTCTAGCTTTGGGTTGTTGTTTTAAACAATTTATTCAGACATTTTCCTGCTTCCGACCCCTTTAGCCGTTCTTTTCTTGAGACCAGTATGTTTATTGGATCCAAAACCTTTACCACCTTTAGTTTGGCAGAAACATACATTAATTTTATGTATTTGTGTGTACTTGGTATACTATTAACTATGGAAGCCCGTTTCTGCTACTGAATAAATATTTAAAAAGGTTATTGTGACTTCATCCTCTCACAATTTTGAGATTTTTTTTTCAGAATTGTGAAATATAAACTCGCAATTGTGAGTTATGAAATCCAATTTTGGGGGGAGAAAAAAAGTTCTCAGAATTGCGAGTTTATATCTCACAACTCTGGCCTTGCGAGTTCATGTCTTGCAATTCTGACTTTTTTTCTTGCAATTACAAGTTATAAAGTCCAATTTAGAGGGGGAAAAAGAAAAGTTTTGAGAATTGCGAGTTTATATCTCACAACTCTGACTTAACTTGCAATTGCCTGTTAAAAATAGTCACAATTGCGAAATATAAACTCGCAATTCTGAGAAAAAGGCCAATTGCTATATATAAAAAAGTCAGAATTGTAAGTTTATTTCTCAGAATTAATTTCCGACTTCATAACTCGCAATTGTGAGTTTATATTACACAATTCTGACTTCATTTCTCAGAATTGCATGTTTATATCTCAGAATTCTGAGATAAAAGGTCAGAATTTCGAGCTTGTATCATGCAACTTCGTATCAGAGTTTTTAGAATTGTGAGATGTAAACTTGCAATTTTATTCAGTGGCTGAAACAAGTTTCCATAATTAATTCACTCAACTCAAATTCAGCACTGTGTCAGTGTGTAAGCGGTCTGAGTGATACACTGTTTACCCCAGAGCTCATGTGAACAATCCTCATATTAATTTATTAGAATTACATAATTACTTTGATCCTTTTAGCTGGGCATTGTTATCTTGTCTATTTAAAATGAGCCTGCAGAATTTGAGCTTTGAGCACAGCAGTGGAGAGCTGTCAACAATTACAGCAGTATATCACAGCTTCAAGAACGTGCAACGCATCAGCTGTCAATCAGAGCCCCCGTGTCATCATTTTAAGACCATCATTCTAATGAACAGGGTTTGTGAATTTCCTCTGTGATTGACTAATGTTGACATACGGGAAGACATTAGGTTTGAAAAGCAATCAAATGGTGTCCTAAAAAAAGCACTGTTTCCATTGAGGACATAGCCTTTTCCAATTATCCATCTCCTGTGCATGTTCCGCTCAGTTCTGTCAAACCGGCCGAGGCACGCGCTCTCCACCCCCCACCTCATGTCCCAGAGGGTCATGCCGTATTTACCCAGGGACTGATTGAGCTAATATTGAAATGTAATTTAGCGGGAGCCAGGACCTGCGAGCGCGTCTATCACGAGGCCCATTTAAACTAATGAAAGAGGAGGAAGGTTCCCTGCAGGAGGGGGACATGATTCAAGGCGACACTGCTGACAGTCAGCAAACAGACAATAGGGGTGATGATGATTAATCTTCACAAATTAAAGTTGATCTGAAATAAATAAAAAGTGTCAGAGGGTGAGAAGAAATGAGATAATGAGGGAGGGGTGGAGACGTCCACAATAGGGTGAAACAGGCCCATCTGCACTCCAAAAAAGAGATAACCAGTGATTTACCAATCTAAAGTGTCATTTAAAAAGAACTACAACACTGCAACACATAGACTGAAGTGTTAGAATGGGTAAAGGCACTGTTTATCCAAAAATGAAAATTCTGTCATCATTTACTGACCCTCAAGTTGTTCCAAAGCTGTGAGAGATTTGTTCTTCTGCTGAACACAAAATAAGGTATTTTGAAGAATGTGGGACAGTTGGTAGCTTTTGACTTCTGTACTGCGGGGGTCAATGGCTACCAGCAACTGTTTTGTTACCAAAATTCTTAAAAAAAGTCTTCTTTTGTGTTCAACATTCATATAGGTTTGGAACAGCTTGAGAGTAAGTAAATGATGGCCAAATTTTCATTTTTGGGTAAACTAGACCTTTGTCATGTAATACTGTCAAGACGTAACACTGAACTCATCAACCAAAAGGATGTTTTGGGTTCAATAATTTTGTTTTTGATAAGCTTTGTAGGCAACACTCATGCAATAGCAATTTTCGAACGATCAGAGTTTTGACTCTGACCTTGAGGTCCTATTTCAGTCCCGCTTCCCTTTCTCCTCTTATCACTTTTCTTTCCTCAAACTTTTCAATCAAAAGCTAAATGGCCAAAAATAAATAAATAAATAAAAATAAAAGCAGAGACGTGTAGCTTGTCTAAATTTTAATATTACATTCAATAAATAAATAAATACAGTTTAAGCAGTAAAGTAAAACAGTTCTTTTGAAGACTTTTTTTTTTGTCAAATGTGTTTTCCAATTTGTTTTGCACTGTTGCAACAACAGTTACTGAATTAATTTGATCAACATTGAACTAACCTGAATTACAGCTGAATTTTTTCACAACTGATAACTTTATACAGTTGTTGTGAAAGTTATTGTGCAAACTGAATCAACACTTAACCAACTTGACCTGAATAATAACACTATTGTCTTTTTTAAAAAGCAGAATTTGAATTTGTATCATATTTAAAGGAAGTTTGCATCGTGTTATTTTTTTTTTATTACTGTGAAGCTGCTTTGAAACAATACGTAGGGGATAATGTACATTATCCCTTAGATATTGTACATAGTACATAGTAGATGTGTAATAAGCAGGATAATGTACATCCATCCGGTTGTTACCGCAAAATAAAGCCCCTCAGTCTTAGACAGTCTTATTACAGCCCTTTACAGACTTTATTCTGCAATAACAACTGGCTGGATGTGCATTATCCTGCTTATTACACAACTACAACCACAAAACAAAACATTTGAGTTGAAATATTTAAACACAAAGCTTCCTTGTAGAAAGAAGTACCTAGAAAGCGGCAAGTTCAAACTAGGTGGACATTTAACGTACACAATGCAGACATACCACTTATTATTCACTTCACCACTTAAATAATTATTCCAATAAGATATTGATTTAAGACGAAAATGTTTCAAAATCTTACCAGTTTGTTAGTTATCATATAATCCATTACAGTGTACAAAACATGCATAAAAAAAAATGGCACCAGCTGCGTTTGAGAAATGTTTTGAAATGAAAGAGTGATTCCACAATACCGGGATGACATAAATAACTGTACTCATAATATTGAATTGAGTTTTAATATTTTATTAGCCAACCAAATGCAAAGCTTCCACAAAGAAAAAATGTTCCCTGCAAATGGAAAGCACAGACTGCAGGCAGTTACCCGGATGAGCTTGTGTTATTAGTTTTTACTGGTTGTTATCTGGGAATAACATACTTTGGAATGTGGTGACTGACAAATCAGAATCGAGTATTTCACAGAGCTGTGTAATAAGTACTATATAATGCGCTACATAAAAGTGACTTAACTTGACTTTTCTAGATACAAAGGTTTGTTTCATGTAACCATACAGTGAACTTCTGCTCTTCATAGCATGTTTCTAATGGAAATTGCTCCATCCAGTTCATGAATCTTCACAATCAATCAATTCACAACAACAGTCCAAACGATCAGATTATAAATGATTTGCTTCTCAAGCTAATCTCACCAGCTTGAACCAGTTGCAAGTTTAACAGCTCAGAGTGAACGATTGTGAGCAACCTAAAACGTTCCTCTCATTTCCTCACACAAGCTAACAATGCCTCTTTCCAGTTTCAATGCAAAACTTTTTACGGGTTTACCAACTTGAAAAGCTTGAAAGATTGGCTACAACTTTGCACAGACAAGATCAGTAATCGATTCCTTCGCACTCATGTCACACCAACGCGTAAAAAGTTTTGCGGCTACACCTTTGAAACAGTGCGGATTTGAATGTTATTTCGGCAGAAACGCTGCCGACAGAGCTTATATCGTATTGAACCCAGAACCTTCCTTAAAGTCTGTCACAGCATCCAGCACTAACTCCGCTGAACTCCGTAAAGCCGCCTCAGAAATGAATCCTGTGCATTTGCCGATTACATCTCCAGCAGCTAGCGGCATTGTAAGAATATTATATCTGCGTGGTGGGTTTACTCGAATCGAATGAAATGAAAAGGAAAGCTCTCATATTAAAGCCAAGATGTGGCTCCTTCTGTTGAGAGGGATCGCTTTCGGCATCTCTCATCCGGATGTTTGGCTTATTTTTTGACCTTGCAAAGACCTTGCAGTGTCTCCTGTGTTTACAGAGAAAGAGAGAAAGTAATAGACCGAAAAAGAGAGGGGGAAGAGCTAGTTTATTCTTGTCTGCATGGAGGTTTATAGAGTGTCACGCAGCCAGTGTGTGACAGGAAATGCTAGGAGTCATGGCAGGCTTTTGGCGGTGATTGGGGCAGCTATTGAAGGCGCTGGAACAGACAGAAATTATTGCTTATGATGGACTGATGTTTCTGTCTGCGCTCCATCAGCACGCTTCTCGCTCTCGCTCCATCCACTTCTTTTTCTGTTATACACTGAAGCCCACAGGAGCCATATATTATGGTGGGCTTAAAAGCAGTCCACTCTCTCTGAACATTTTGCTTAAAAGACCAACAGCAATTAGCGATTCAGCACCCTGCATTATGCAATGAAACGATTCGATTCCGCCTTGTTTCCCGTGCCTATCCTAACTCACTTACACTCTCGAGCTTGAAGGACGAAGCGGACGAGAGCGGGGCTTCTCATTAGAGCAATATGTGTGACACCTTTTACAGTTGTCAATTCTGAGGGGAGGGAGCCGGTTTCTGATTGGCCCCCAGCGGTTGACATGTCACATCAATGAAAAACAGCACTCTGATAGGTCCCAGCCTGCGGAGAGAGAGAGACACTCACAGATCTGCATCAACTTTCCCCCTGAAAGACAAGTTAGACAAATAAATTAAAAATGAGAACCAGTCAGAAGAGAAGAACTTCATAAACCTCACAGATTGAGACGAGGGATATGAAACGTACAAATTCGTTATTGGCTGTGAAAGCAATAGCAGCTGTATTGACACGTTTCCAATTGTATTTGTTTTGTGCATCTGAACCGAACGCCATTTTGCTGTTATTTCCAGAATTGGCTCCAGTTATGGCATGCCTATGCAAAAATAAAGCAGACAAACAAAGGAGACTGAGACAAAGACACTGAGAGAATGAGAAAGCAGGTGTTTAAAGTCTGCACAGCAAAGGTGCGGTGAAGGTTGAGGTAATTTCAAAGACTTTTTGATGTTTTCACATAGTGTAGCAACATAAAGCAGAAATTTAAGGGGGTTGGTTCACCAAAAAATGAAAATTCTGTCATTTTTTACTTACCTTTATGTCGTGGCATATCGCTCTCTTTCTTTCATGAACACAGAAAGTGAATTTTAGAATATACTTCAGCTCTTTTTTGACATTAGTGATGTCTGACTCATGACCGGATCATGCTTTTGAGTTGAATCTTTTCCACTGATCCAGTTCTCAGAAATGGTTCATTCACAAATGGGACTAGTCCAATTCTCGATCTCTTATTCTATTTTGCTATGATGTATTCCAGTTCAATTTTGGCACAATCAGCAAATAAATTTAACTCATTATATGACTTCGGATTTGGAATATATCAAACTTTCACAAGTTCTTTCATAGTTTTCGAAGATCAATACTTTCTTTATAATGAAGAGTGGCCAGTAATCTTCAAAAATTCATCTTTTGTGTTGCACGGACGAAAGCAGAACCAAAAAGCACAGACTTCTGACAACAAAGACCTACCTTTCTGTCTTAAAAAAAATGAAAATAACAAACAAACCGTTCCAGCACTACTGATCCCTCCTGCACGCTACATTTAGTTCAGACCACTTCCGAAAATCACCACGAAATTGTGAAAATGCACCCTTCTTCCAAAAAGGACACAACACTCACAACACCCAGGATACCTCCAAACACAAAGCGTGTAATGATTATTTCTGTTCCAAACTATATGATACTGAAAAGCGGTTGTTTTGTTTGCCACATGCATCAAGGTCTTTTCAGAGCAGAGACAGTCAAGCCGAGAGTTACGTATTGGTGAGCTGCCACATCAAAAGCATTTTCAACATTTTTAAAATAAGAAAATTGTTCTCGCCTCTGAAGATTTTTTTTTCTGAAGTTGAGAGGGACGGGGAGGAGAAAAGGATATGAACTCAAGGTGATAGACTAGAGGAGAATTGTCATGGGAGCGCAAGATTATCAGAAGGGTGAGAGAGGCGAGCTGTAACAGACATTTTAAAGCAGATATTTGTTCGGGGGAGGCCACAGATAGAAAAACAGTGCCCTTGAGAGAAAGAAAGTGAGAGAGAGGAGGAGAAAAGGAAGGGGGGAGAGAGGGAAAACTGAGAGAAAAGGAGAGAAGCGTGGGTCATGAAGGATCAGGGTAAATTGGAGAGCTTGGAGAAACAAGTGTCACAGGTTCAAAACCCTCAGCACTTAAGAGAGACGACCAACAAACAATGCCAGCGAGTGGAGTGACAAACAGAACACTCACTGCTACAAAAATAAATTTTACCTCACGAAATGCTGCTGGACAAATCTTCAATAATATAACACAAAGCAAACATATCCAAAGTACATTTCCAACTAAATGAGTAATGCTCATCTCTAATTGGAGAGATGTACAAAGTCGCTGATTAGATATATTTCAATGTTATAAATCCAAAGTTCTGTCATGAAACTCTAAACTCTAATACAATGACATCACTATTCACATGGTGCAGCTGATTGGTTCATTTTCATATCAGCAGCCAATGAGCTTGCTCATTTAAAATACTTAGCTAGTGCTTGCTGTAGCAGTTGCAGTGCACTTCAGAAACCATCCTCCTTCTCCAGCTCCACCTGCATAGATCTGCCATGGGGTGATTTTATGTATATTTTATATTGGTGTTATGTCATATATGTTAGAAAGTCAAAACTACAAGTCAAAAGTTTTTGAACAGTAAGATTTTTAATGTTTTTTTAAGAAGTCTCTTCTGTTCACTGTATTTACTTAATATTTAAAAAGTAGAGCAAACATGTACAAAAAGTACAATTTTGAAGTATTTTTACAATTTAAAACAGCTGTTTCCTATTTGAATATGTTTTAAAATGTAATTTATTCCTGTGATTTTAAAGCTGCATTTTTTAGCATCATTTCTCCAGTCACATGATTCTTCAGAAACCATTCTAATATTCAGATTTGCTGCTCAAAAAATGTTATTATTTACATATACATTTATTATGCTGAAAACAGCTGAGTAGAAATTATTCAGGTTTGTTTGATGAATAGAAAGTTCAGAAGAACAGCATTTATCTGAACTATAAATCTTTTGTAACATTATAAATGTCATTATCATCAATTTTGAAACTATTCCTTGCTAAATGAAAGTATTAATTTCTATAACTTCTTTCACATAAATAAATAAATGTACTGACTTCAAGCTTTTGAATGGTATAGTGTATAATGTAACAAAAGCTTTTTATTTCAGATCAATTCTGATCTTTGTATCTTTCTTTTTATAAAAGAATCCTGAACAAATGTTGTTTTAAATAATTATAAAAAATATTAGAATGATTTCTGAAGGATCACGTGACACTGAAGACTGGAGTAATGATGCTAAAAGTACAAATATTTAAAAATGTAACTGCAGGTTTGGTGAACAGAAGAGACATTTTCAAAAAACATTAAAAATCTTACTGCAATATCAAAGCAAAAAATTATATTTTAAAGTATATTAAAATAGAAAATAGATTTGATCACATTTTAAACTATATTAAAATAGAAAACAGTTACATTAATTAGTAAAAATATTTTTACTGTTTTTGCTGTACTTTGGATTAAATAAATACAATTGTATTAAATGTATTAAACAATTGATAAAAAAAAAAATAAAGATCCAACTTTTGACTGGTAATGCATATCATATGAAATACACCACATATATTACATACATAAATTCACACCGTGGCAGATCTATACAGGTGGAGCTGGGGAAGGAGGGGGGGTTCTGAAATGCGTTGCCACTGCTACTAGCCAATTTTAATGTTGAACAGCAAGCTCATTGGCTGCTGATATGAAAACAAACCAATAAGCTACCATGTCTAGAGTTTAATGGCAGACATTTTACTGTTTTTGTACAAAAATAAGTTAAATTAAAAAATAATAATAATAAAAAGAAATCATTTAAATTTATGGTATCACCATATTTACATTTATTCATTTAGTAGATGATTTTATTCAAAGTGACTTACAATTGAGGAATACAACAAGCGATTCATCATAAAGAGGCAAATAAACACAGAAAGTGCTCATAATTCAAAGTTTGTTCAGATTAGTGCAGGCTAGATGGGGGGATTAAGAGAAAGCAACATTTTTATTTTTTTTTTTTATTTCAGGATGAAGTTAAATGCTGACGAAAGAGATGAGTTCTCACCATATTGGGTTCATTTTTTCACTGACCTTGTCACAGTGCATTGTTGGATTGTCATCATTAGGACACACTTAAAACTAACAGAAAAATTTGTCCATTTGTCAGTATTTTAACAGGAAGTATAATTATGTTGTCTATGTTATGGAACGGCCTTGATGCCTTAAAATGTTGCTTATGGACAGAAAAAAAAAGTTAATGAAAAAAGTTTGAAATCTTGCAAGCAAGAAAGAAAGAGAGCAAGAAGAGTGCTCATTTGCTGCTGCAACCCACAGTCCTTCAACTGGCTCTTTTACAAACCCTTTTACCCGTGATACCCTTTTCTCTCCTTCAATCTTGATTTTTCAACATTTCAACCACTCTTACCCTCCTACTGACTCTCTATAGACTTGCATTTCACCTCCTATGGAAGAGTAATCAGAGGGACGTTCTATTAAGAGGCAATCTTGTCAAGCAGGTGCCAAAAGGTCAACCTGAAGAAATAGAAGGGTGGATTGCTCTTCATCACGCACACTCAGAGGTCTCCTGTAATCTCTATCATCTGCCGCGGGATTAGAGGACAGTGTGTAAAAATCATATTCTGACTGAATGCACTGCATGGGGATCCAATTCAAAGATTCGGCAAGTAACCAGGAATATAAATAAATGGGCATGGATTCATACTAATTTTAAATGATGCATTAAACAGGAAACTGGCAACAGAAAAGCAAATAACACAAGATGTTGCTAAGTAATTAAAAGCTGTTAAACATTTTTAAATTAAACTAGTTAGAGTATTAACTTTTAATATAAACAACTATTTTTACAGCATTTATGTATCTAGGTAAACATTAGGGCTGTCACTAACGATTGTTTTGGTAATCAAGTAATCTGTTGATTATTCTGACAAATAATCAAGT
>NPDK01034583.1:0-12332 GCA_013461565.1 Labeo gonius
GGGGTGAGTAAATTATATGTGAATCTTTGTTTTGGAAGTGGACTTCTCCTTTAAGGTTTTCAAGGAAAACGTTACAGGATTTTTCTCCATATAGTGGAGTTCAATGGGATCCAACGAGTAGAAGGTCCAAATTATGCTTAATGTGATAGACCGTGATGACGGTGATACTGGTGTGGGGCCGCAACACCAGTTTCGTCACTTGCCCACTGCGGCACCATCCGCGACCGTCGTTTTTATTTTTTATAGAAATAAAATTGATTTAGTTCATTTAATGCACAGACACTACAATTAAAAGCTGAATGCGGCTGCTTAATGCAGTGTGCCGAACAATAGTCGCATTACAGATCAGCTTTCATTTATCACATGAAGAGAGTGAGTCGAAAGTCGAGTTGAGGTAGACAAAACAATAGCGTATGATTTAGTTTTGAAATGAAATGCAAAAGCACCTGTTTGGTAGTATTTTGGATTTTGAAAAGCCTCTTGAATTTGTTAATAAAAGTTATATGATTTGTATATAGGTGAAGTAAGTTTAACGTTGTATTTTGACGCCGAATTGCCACTAATTCGAAAGTGAGATAAAATGTGCACGGCACATTTAAGCTATTTACAAGCAAAGGAAAGCTAGGAAAGAGGGAACCCCCACCCGCCGAGATACTGGTATTATCGGTGTTGTCACATGTTGATTAACCGGTGGGAAAGTTTTCTCACTGTAACAACCCTAGTACAAATTGGAGTTTCAATGCAGCTTCAAAGGGTTTTACATGATCCCAGCTGAGGAACAAGGGTCTCATTTAGCGAAACGATAGGTAATTTTCTAAAAAAAAAAATAATAATTTATATACTTTTTAATCACAAATGCTCATCTTGCACTACCTTGACTTCACGCATTATGTAGCCACATTGGAAAGGTCTCACGTGATGTAAACGGAAGTACCAACCCAGTGTTTACAAAGCAAACGTGCAAAGAAAGTCAAATGTCGGACGATTTTGAAGTTGGAGGAGAATATGAGAGTTTTTAGTCTTCCCCTACCTTTTTGAACCAGAGTACAAAAACAAAGAGCTAACCACGCTTGACCTTTCCTACATGATTACGTAATGCGTGAAGTCCCGGACACGCAATGCAAAGCTAGTGCAAGATGAGCATTTGTGGTTAAAAAGTATATACATTTGAATTTCTTTTAGATAATGGCCAAACGTTTCGTTAGATAAGACCCTTATTCCTTGGCTGGGATCATGTAGTGCCCCTTGAAGCTGCATTGAAACTGCAATTTGGACATTTAACCCACTGATCCCCTTTGAGGTCCATTATATGGAGAAAAATCCTGGAATGTTTTTCCTTAAAAACCTTCATTTCTTTCCAACCGAAGAAAGAAAGTCATGAACATCTACTTCAGATCTAATACAAATCTTTGTTTTTTCAGATGCCTGATGGCTTTTTCGATGATGGTCACAGGAATCACAGACACATGACCATCGTCTAAATGTTGGACTTCACAGACAGCAGGTGTTCTGGCTGTCCTCTTTTTTGCACATAAAATCATAATTTTAGGTTTGATTACAGAAGAAGGACAGCCTGAAGGAATTCATATCAGCACTTAAGGTGATCTTGTTCACCTCCACTGGATTATTCATTGGAACACTGAAGGATTTTTTTGGTGGTTTCAGACTTGAACACTGTAGATAATCACCACCAGGGCACATTTTTGGGCATTATCAGACAAATGTGGTCAAGATGAGGGCGGTCGAGGGATTGGTAAAGATCTGCCGGAAATCACTTGTCTGTTTAGGTAAACAAAAAACAAAAGTGTTGATTCATTTTAAAATCCTTGCATGTGCATAATGCATTCATCAGATGCTTATTTCCACAGCAGGTTTGTTTGAATCTACATCTTCCCGTTTTCTCCAGAATCATAAAATCATCAGCATATGGCACAACACACCCTACAGGAGTTTTGCTTCCTGTTTTTATAGCTGCTTACAATTAAACCAAAGATTTTCCATGAGAATCTTATATGACACATCATGCTTCATGAAGCATGATGTGGCTAAACAATTAATCTAAACCACTAATCTTTAACTTCCCACAGACAACTGTTTAAATGTGTTATGAAATTAATTGGAACTATGTGATGCTTATTACAGCAATCAATCACTTAATCAATAATATCAAATGTATAAAAAGAGTTTTCACTTATCTGTGTTTTACACATTTTAATGGCACTAAAATCCATGAAATGGATAAGCATTTTGAACAAATGTGTGTGTGTGTGTGTATATATATATATATATGTGTATGTATGTATTTTTTGTCTTGTTTTATGCATGAACCTCACTTTTTATGCCTAAAACAAGAAAAATATGTTTGCGAAATAAGAAAAATGTATTATACCTAATTCTCAACTAATTCAACGCATGTTTTATTTTTCTACTCATTTTAAGAATATTTGTATATTTTATTCTGAAAAAGGGACAAAGACTAGATTAGGAGAATTATTTTTAGCTTTTCTTTTTTTGTCTGACAACATATTTATGTGTCCCTAAATTCTTATGTATGGAATAAACGCTTTTTTGTACAATTATTTTTTTATTTGTTGAAATTCAGTGATCTATCTCTCCATCTATTCTGCTTTCTGTATATTTCAAAAATACTTTCAGAAGCTGCAAAGCTGGAGAACATTTTAAATCAAAGAACAGACATATAGACAACAGACAGAAACACTCTGCTGCTCTTTTTCAAGGGTTCCTTTAGTTTAGTAGAACATCACGCTGCAGTGTGTATCTGACATTCTTATCCAAGCGCTCTGCAGTCAGTGTGTGTGACTATTAGCCCGCTTTCATCTTTTCCCTTAAAAAATAATGAATGCTCATAAATAAATAAATAAAGCGCGGTTAATGGCCAGCTGTAGGCTGGCATCTATTCCCCTGTGGCTTGTTATGAGCTGAGGAGTCTTCCTCTTCCTCATGCCTCACTCCACCCAGCTCTGAGCTGGCCGAGCAGCTGATATTCTCCCACTCATTACGACCACACCAAAGACGCTTCCTGTTATGTAACCGGCACTGTGTACCTCCAAGACACAGATATGGAACATCTCCAGTTTCATTCTAATATGAAGCAAAATATCATGGTGAAACCCTGTGGTGATGCTGTGGTAATGATGGTATCAGCTGGTTAATAATTAGATAATTAATGATCTAATAAATCAAGAGATATCTTAAATTCATAAAATGAATGATTTGGCATTGTGTGCATCTCATAGTATTTTGCTAATTCACCAAAATAACTATTGAATATTATTTTGTTCAGTCCTGAAATGGGCATTACCATAACCGTCATTAATTACTCATTCTCATGTCATTCCAAATACGTAAGACCTTCATTCATCTTCAGAACACAAATTAAAATATTTTTGATGTAATTTGAGAGCTTTCTGAAAGGATATCCTTAAAATAGTCCATGCATCAGTGGTTCAACCGCACTGTTATGAAGCTATGAGATTAGGGCTGCAACGATTCCTCTGTTCTATTTCAGTAAACGATTTTTTCAATAAATGCTGCTACACAAACTGTTATTATTTAAGTTACATTTAGTCTCAAACTCAGTCTATGCATATTTCAGCAGATTTGTAAGGTAAATCATCTATAAACTTACACAAACACAGCAGAATATAATCATATTATGATGATGTTTCTCAATATGCTAACGTTAACCCTTCATCTTGATTTCAAAATAAAAGCTGAAACCCTCGCTCTGAGTTTACACGTTTTGATGTCCACATATTCAAGAAATTACAGTGACTGTAGATTTTCTGCCATAAGGAAATGACCAAATATTAAAGATTAAGTGGACATTTGTATGAAATTTTGTTGTCAATATTAAACAGGGATTAGCTTTGTAAAGTGTAGAAACAAACAGGCTATTTGTGTCCTCTGCAGGCATTTGATTTAATACATAATGTACATATGTTATAATTATATTGTTTTGACACATTGTGTATTTTAACAGTTTTGTTCAATAAAACCATATGATTACTTGCTATTTTAATTATTATTGCCTAATTGCTATATGTATTTTAAGTCATTATATTGTTTATTGTTCACTTCAAAAAATTATTCGATTACTCGATTAATCGTCAGAATAATTGACAGATTACTACCAAAGTAATCCTTAGTGACAGCCCTATATTAAAAAACAAAAATAATGATTTTATTCAACAATTTGTTCTCTTCCGTGTTGGTCTTCACTGCATATTGACAAGAGTACCACGATGTACGCATATGGTGCTGCTTACACATGCGTCATGCTACTCTTGTGAATTGTGGCAGAGATTGACATTGAAGAAAAAAAAGTGTTAAGTAAAGTCGTACTTCTGTTTTCTTCACACACAAAAAGTATTCTTGTAGCTTTATAAAATTAAGGTTGAACACTGATGTCACATGGACTGTTTTAACAATATCCTTACTACCTTTCTGAGCTTTGAATGCGGTAGTTGTGTTGCTGTCTATGGAGGTTCAGAAAGCTCTCGGACTTCATCAAATATCTTAATATGTGTTCCGAAGATGAATGAAGGTCTTATGGGTTTGGAATGACATTTTTGGATGAGCTATCCCTTTAAAGTCCAACCTTTTTCGAAAGCATTCTCACTTAAAGAACACGGACCTTCAGAGTTGCCGTCATGAAATATTCAGAGTGTGAGCAGAAGTAAAGTTCTCCACAGATCTTGGCACACTATTAACAACCTCTCAGAATAGCTGCTTAATGCAGTTGGTTTGAATGACTGTCTCCTCCTGAAGCAAATGATCATGGATGTGAGAAGCATAAAGGTCAGCCAGACTCCACAGTTTATTTGTCCACACAATCTAGCGGGATCTTTTGCTAAAGGCGCTCTGGGAGTTAATGAACCACCGATGTGTTTCGGAAAAACCAGACAGAAATACGGCAACCTCTAAAACTGATACACCAGGGTGGTCTTGCCAGAAGACAAAGCCTGGCTGGTCTCGGGCAAAATTTAGGAGCTAATGATCGGAGAGGAAATATTATCACCTTTGCTCACAACCTTGCTTTTAAAGATTTATCACTTTCTCACAATAAAACCTCCAGAGAGTTGCAAAACTGTCTGTTCTCTCTCTATATACCCATACAAACCGATGAAAATGCTTCTGTTGTGGTTGCATTGTGGATACTCACTCGAGACCCATTTCTGTCTGCCTATTATTTAAAATAACATGCTATTTTTGTACTTCCAGCAGAAAAAGCAATGCTGATCACCAGGCCAATGCAGATGAATTAATTAGTGAAATTAATGACAGATTCTTCTTATTACGCCTTGAGAATGAAAAATTGCTTAAAAATCACTCTCTCTGGCCATCCAATATGTAGATGAGTTTGTTTCTTCATGGAACTGATTTGGAGAAATTTAGCATTGGATCACTTGCGCACCAATAAATACTCTGCAGTGAATGGGTGCTGTTAGCATGAGAGTCCAAACAACTGATAAAAACAATCACAATATTCCAAAAGTAATTCACATAACTCCAGTCTATCAATTAAACATCATTTTTGCTTGTAAACAGTGCTTGATTTGTGCAACATTTTCACTGGAGAAAGCAATATTATGTCATTTTTAGCTGAAAGCAACAGTTTGAAGTTAAAAACATCTTAAAGATGGATTTGTTTCTTACAAACACAGCTTTTCACTTTAAAAGATGTTAATTGATGGACTGGAGTCATGTTGATATACTTGTAGATTATTGTAATGTTTTTATAAGCTGTTTGGTCTCTCATTCTGACGGCACCCATTGACTGCAGAAGATCTATTGGTGAGCAAGTAGTGTAGTCTTCAATGTTCCAATCTTCCAAATCTTCATGTTAATTTTTGGGTGTACTGTTTCTTTAAGGTTTAATGCTGAGCTCAGATATTGCTTTATGTGGTTGGAATCTGACGCATGATGGTGGGCTCACGTCCTAACAATCACTAATGCATCCCAAAGCCCCGCCAATCCATTTTCGTAAGCTCTTTTAGCTCTTGTTCAGTGTGTTTAGATTTGGTATATAACCAAAATGAATTTACTTAATGAATAGTCAGGTAGACTTCAGCTTTTATGTCAGTGGTTCAATTGAGGTACAGAATATATTTCTGAATTGCACTGATCTTATTGGCTTGTTTGTGATTAGTATTCATGCCGTGCATCATTTGTATTAAGAGAGATGTTAATTCTTATGTTTTAATCTAAATTTTCTAGTCCAGTAAACACGCAGGCAAACTATAAACAATATCCTCCTCTCATCAGCATTGAAGATCCATGTACACATCTCCACCATTTTTCCAATCAATAATTTGCATTACTAGTTAATGCCAAATAAAATTGTATTGTACATGTTCCATGGAGTTATTTGGAGTGAGGAGCAACTCTTGCTCTTCCAGCAAAATGTTCAAGTTTTCCAGGAGGCCAGTAATAATTCAGTGTGATTTAGTGTCAGAGAGCCATTTACTTCAAATGAGCCTACTGTGAATTGAACACTTCATTACAGCAGGCAGCTAATGAAAGGCAAAGAGAGGTGCAAGTGCATGACAAGTGTACTATGGTGAGGTCACTATAAAGTCCTCACTGATTAGAATAATTATTAATTATAAGGCTTAAAATAATTTGTATAATTATAATTTAGATTTTATGAAGAACATAAGTGGAAAACCATGATTCCAGAGTGTTACGCGGTTCCAAACATGTTCTGAATGGTTTTTAGTGCATTGCTATGCAGTTGCTAGGGTGTTTTGGATCTCTTTTTCAATGCAAGTTCTTTGACATTTTATTTAAAAATAATAATCTTATGTTCATGTGCTGCATGAGCAACCTGTCATGATGCATTAAAGAACCACAAATAACTGGTATTCAGGGGTTCAAGTGCATGGTACTGAAACCCTATTGTAATTGTTAGAATGGCCAAGGATCAGCAATCTCCGCTTAAGACTGAGTGTGCAAACCAAACTGAGTTGTAGAGACTTAAAACTTGGAAAGATGATAGTACACAGCACCATCTATAATGTCACCAAGGCTCGCCCCAATCAGCCTGACAGGAGCGCTACAGCAATCAAAAGTATGAAATCGCTCATAACTCTTAAACCATTCGTTGCAGGCTCAGGTCTTATGTCCCTGAAATCCTTGGTTCACGTTGGACAAAATGTACAATGCTCAGATTCGACGTGAAATGTTTAGTATTCTGAAATGTTTTGAAAAACCTACTTTTGCAAACTAGTCTGAGGTTTTTCGCCAGATCAGAATCAAACCGATGCAGGAAGATTCTCTGGAGAAGGAGCTATCTTCACCAAACTCAGTACAAGGGGAAAATAAACATAAAAACTGCCATAACTATGCAACTGTTTGTCCTATCGACATGAAAATTGGTAAACACAGTTTTGGTCCAGTGCCACAAGTGGCTATGAGGACATTTGCACATCTCAAAAATCATGGCCACCATAGGCCGATGAACTTCGAGAACATGTTAGACAAGGTTAATGGAGGTCAATCAGAACAAAACCTGGTGGGCCTGTTTGACTTATGGCCTGAAAGGTCTGTAAAATGTGAAATTTGAAAAGGAATTGGGGGCGATATTGCAATTTTTTAAGGGTGTGAACTAGGGATGCATGATATTGGATTTTTGCCAATATCTGATATGCCGATATTTTTCCATCTCATTTTGGCCGATGCCGATACCGATATATATCCTTTTGTTTGGAAACAATACCAAGCATACCTGGCATACACCACACACTGTATTATATACTGACTAATAAATTACAGAATGTTTAACAAACACTGAGGAATCAAATAAATTAAAAAAATGAAAAGAAAGCCTCCAAAACCTGAGGCAAACGGCAAAGATAACAAGCTTTTCAAAATGAAAATAAAAAGAAAAGCAAAACTAAACTGGCTGACCGTGACGGTGCTTGCATGTTTTTTTGCACAAGAATACCAACATGTTCATCTTCTCGTTCCTACAATTTATTCATTTATTAATTTGTAAAATGAAGGAACGAATTAGTAAGCCATATGAACAAATTCTTAATTCACTGCCATGAAATCTTTTATTTTCCACTCGCATATTTACCACAGTAAGAGATATGAAAACATGGATTAAAAGTGAATGACAAGAAAATAAACCTGTGAAATTAAAGGGTGAGATGGTGAGGATTTGGGAGAAGAAACTATAAATATTATTTTCGTGGAAAATAATATTTTCGTGGAAGTTCGTGGAAATTTGTGGACACATAGCCGATTATTGCTTTAAATCTAGAGCTTGAAGGGCAAAATCATGGTTGCTATGTATAACATTTGCCTGCTAACCAATTATTTATTTTATAAAGAAGGATTTGTACCTCATTTGTGTCATAATATTCACATACAAATGTTCGTATGAGCAACAGTGTGTTCTGGCTTAGAGCCGCCGGTGAAAGAGGTTCACTGGCCGTGCGCTGTAAATACTTTTGGGATCATTTTATTTTAAATGTTGATCATGTCAATTGCAAACATTTCGATTGTGTTTCAAAATACAACAATGAACACCGTGAAACCATTTGAAAAGTCGCATTCAACGGCTTATTGACTGGTATGAAACAGCCAACAGTAAAATGATCCCAAACTGAACAGTGGGGCGCTCTCTTCATTTTTTATCAAATTATCATATTCACATCTAGTTGTTTTACAGTCCTGCTACTAGCCTTTTTTAGACCAAAAAAAAATGCAAATGACGATATTTACATTTAAAGCCATTATCAGCCGATTCTGATATCAGTCCGATAATATTGTGCATCCCTAGTGTGAACCATTGTACATTGCACGTTTTTTCACACATACGCACAATATTCATATCATACAATATAACTCCTCATTCCAAAAAACTTTGCCTCTACAACCACTGTTGTCCATCAAACCATTTGTTAAATGATTGAGAAAATGTTAAAAACATACTTTTGCTAACTAGTCCTAGGTTTTTCTCTCAATCTGGAAAAAAACACTGTAGTACAATCCTCTGGACTCTCTAGGTCAATAATAATCATTAAAATGTTGAAATTTACCCTTTGGGAAGATATAACAGGGTCATTTAGAAGGGGCCTGTTCAAAAATACCCAAAAGCCTATAAAGATTAAACGAAAGCTCAAAACTTCACAAAACCTGGTAAACACATGCAACAGGTGATTCTAAACAAGCATGCAATGTTATAGTGAGATCGGAACAGTCATAAAAAATCATCATATTTCTTTGGTAAATTACATGTATTTGCCAAAAATGTTTTTTTAAATCATTGATTTAGGTGGTTACAGGCTTGAATAAATATTACGTAATAATATGTAATGTCTTTTTTCATATGTGCTTTATTGTCTTAAATCGGTAGAACCTCGGCAATCGCCACTTGCAACTATATTTATTGTTTAAATTTCTTACAAAATTACAAAATTTGAAAGCGGAGACATTTCATACCAAAAGTATCCTGCTCTGCCTTGTCTGTTGGCTCTTTGTCAGTTTTCTCTTTGCTCTGCAATGCTACTGCGTGAGAACATGATGTGAGCGTGAGAGCGCCATGGCTCGCTGGACGTAGCAAAAGCAACGAAAGGGGCCGGGTCTTTGTGAAGGGTCAATTGGATTGATGGCTCAATCAGATTAAAAAATATCATTAGATTGTAACAGTCAGTATATGCAGATATGAGCAGAAGCAATGACAGAATAACACTGGGCCTGAGAGGGGTTTCCTCTATACAGGGCTCAGACATAAGTAGGTTCACTATAAGCCAAGCTGTATCAATGCCAATAAACATTCCCCCTCCTCCTCCACTATCTCCTGCGCTCATCTTAGTGTAGGCAGTTTCTGTGCCAGCAATGCATTGGAAATGATTCATAGGATTCTGCTAATGGTCATTGATAGTCTATCAGGAATGGCCTTAATTAAGGCTTAAGCATTCTCAAAGCCTTGTCAGTGTAATGAATAGCTGAAAAGTAATCACAAGAAGTAGACTTTAATTAAGCATTTGCTTGAATATGTACAGTAATGTGCCATTGCTGTCAGGTTTGCCTAGAAGACTCTTATGTCTCAACATCAACCAGGAAAATTCCAGAGACTGCTTTGAAAAACACAGCCAGAGGTTTCTGCGGATCTTACTAAAGTATTGCAGTGTAACTCCGAAGCAGTGTGGGTCATTATCAAATTCAGAGCTCGGGGGCAGCAGAGACATTATATGACACCAGGCAGCGCCATTAAACAGGGACTGTCTGCGGCACTGTTTACTCAGGGAAGACCAAAAATACAGAGACCAGAGAACAATTCTCTTATGTAAAGAAAAGAGCAGTGACCTTCTACAGAGCTGTAATTTGAATTAAAGGAATACTTCACCCAAAAGAAGCTAAAAATGTACTCACAATTAGGCTATCCAAGATGAACAGCTTTGGAGAAATTTAGCATTATATCACTTGCTCACCAATGGATCCTATGGCATGAATGACAGTTCAAACTGCTGATAAAAACATCAAGATGATCCACAAGTAATCCACACCACTGCAGTCCATCAATTAATTTCTTCCAATGTGAAAAGCTGAGCGTTTGTAAGAAACAAATTTATCATTACAGCATTTTTAACTTCAAACCGTTGCTTCCTGCAAAAATATGAGTCCTTTATCCATTACATCCCTGTTGTAAAAAATACAGCATATGCTGGTAAGATATTTTTTGAAGCATGGCAGCTGATTTGCCCTGGTCTTTAGTTGGTCATGAGCTGGTTTAAGCTGGCCCTGAGCTGGTTTAAGCTGGTTATGAGCTGTTCTTCAGAAAAACCAAATTCTTAGTTTTTTTTAAGCATTATTGTGTCTTTGAACCCTTTCCAACAATGACTATGATTTTAAGATCCATCTTTTCACAACTGAGGTTCAAATGCTGGAAGTGGTTTAAAAGTCAAATCACCTTAACAATGAATTTGTTTCATACAAACAGTTTTTCACAAGATATTGATTGCTTGATTAAAGTCGCATTGTGGATTATTGATGTTTTTATCAGCTTTTTGGACTCTTATTCTGACGGCACCCATTCACTGCAAAGGATCCTTTGATGAGCAAGTAATGTAATGGTAAATTTCTGTAAATGGTAAATCTGTTCTTGAATTGCCTGCGGGCGAGTATATTTCAGCAAATATACATTTTTGGAAAAACTACTGCTTTAAAGTGCCGGAAACGCAAAAACAAGAAGACAAAAAGATGTTCTTCCATTTATACACAGTTCATCATGAAATTCATGGTGACAAGTGCCCTGTAAGGCCTGTTTGGCCAAGTGTGAGTCAATAGAGAACACCAAGGACGGCCTTTAAATTTCCAATCTCCATTAAAACGTCTCTCTTAAAACTGGTCTTCCAGCTTGAGTTAAAGGAAGGCCATCGATTGTCATTTAACAAGCCAGCAAATAAAAATATTATGGGAATTCACAGAACAAAGACGGAGATGTCACACAATTCCGATCCGGCTGTATTGCGTCCTGCGTCTCTCGAGCTGATTTTACCCCGCATGGCACCAGAGAAATAGCTTGTGTTTAATGGAGCTCATCTGTTGAGAGAGATGATAACATCTGTGATAACCAAACTCGCTGCTCAGCGATTATAAAGACCGTACGTGATGCACCAAGCCCCAAAATGGTTCGAAATTGTCTTAGTTTGTGGGCGGCAGCATGCAAACAGGAAATCTCCCCAAGCTCACATGCTGCAGTGAAGAAGGAAAAATGCACGCTTTCAACTGATAAATGCATATGCTAATACACAAATGATTTATTAAGATTTCCTCTAATCAAGGACCGTTCTGTTCATCACAGCTGAGATTTGCTGGTGAGGCATCTTCCTGCTGCTGTTTTAAAGATTACATTGATCCAAACTTCATTTATGCCAAGAACCACTGCTGCAGTGAAGCTTTTGCACCGGTGTTCATCTGAATCTAAGCGAGTCGAGGGCTGCATGCTGACTCTCTATCTGCACTGAGGAGCACAAACACATTTGCTGTCAGGTTGTGCAAACTGAAAACATTTAGTGGGGAATACATTCATTTACTTGGCTATATATGTACATTACATATTCAAATTATTACTATTATTTATTTATTTATTTTTGCATATATTCCCTTATAGTATATCAAAATGTTTCAATGCATTGCAGGTGCATTTATTTAGTGCATTAAAATATTTGGATAATCTTCAATAATTTGATAAAACATATAGTAAAAGCAATGCATTGAACGCTGCGTACACATGTACATTCATATGCATCAAAATATGCAATTTATCATACTATACATTTCTATAGGACTCGTAT
>NPDK01035022.1:0-10200 GCA_013461565.1 Labeo gonius
AAATTATTTTAAGCTGACTCAACAAATTGTGTTTTTTATTTTTTACAGTGTAGACGCAAATGAGAAAATAAGGTGGATAATATCATATTTAATTTTGACAGCTGAAACTGATGTAACTGACTTTTTTTTCATATCTTGCTATTTACAGCTATGCAAATCTGAATGGATCAGTATTTTAGAGTCAATATAATAGTGTTTTAATGCCGCTTCCGTTACTACTGTATTCATCATAATATAACCTATTAATGTATAATCTATAATAATTAATCTATTTTAGATTAACACTAAATAATTGCTCCTTCAGATTAAATCAGATAATTTTAAAAACGCACTGAGCTGTAAAAACCAATGTGAATATATGCTTACAAATGTGCTTCATTAAAATATTTTTACAAAGGCTCTGGACGGTGAATAATTTATCATTCTGTATTTAGGTTGTCCTTCTGCATTGCGTTATTACCACTAGGTGGCAGTAATGTAATTAGTCAAAATAAGGGAGGGTTTTACGGGCAGCAAGCAGCGGTTCACGGTCACAGGTGCTCGGATGCACATTTCACTGCTGCCTGTTTGGACGTGGTCGGCTGAACCTTAGTAAATAGCTGTCAGACAGATACTGAACACAGATCAAGGCTGGCACATTTTTCATTGGACTGCAATCAAATCACAGAGCTTCCTTCATCCATCTTAGAAAGAATTATTTGAGTGTCAATTTATATAGCGCTGTTACTGTGGAAATTACAGACCGAGTGTAGTCCGGCAGATGTAAGCAATAGCTTTGCAGGTATTGGATCTGGCACCAGATAGCTGTCTCGACTGAGGCTGCGCCTTGTTCTTGCCTGAATGATGAGAACAGACTATGATTAATGTGACCGTGTCACTTTCACCCCAGCTATAATGGGGTCCACACCTCTGAGCTGGTTTGTAAAACCCAAAACTAATTTCTTTGTTTGGCACAGGGGACCTGAATATGCCCGGGGTGTTTACTGCTGTCATTTTTTTTCCTCCATATTCTAAATTTCTGTTTCACTTTATTGTCCCTCATTTGCTCGTTTCTGATTTTCTGACCTCATATGACTCTCAGTATGAGAGAGACCGGGGCAGGTTGTCACAATGCAATGTATACAAAAAAAATAAATTACACAATGAGTTTTCTCTAGCAGTGGATTTGTATGTTGATTCAAACGCCTAGTTGAACCAAACTTTTATTTAAAAAACTAAACATTTATTAATCTTCATAATCTTAGTTAATGCACAAACCGTAGCCAGGGTTGCCAGGGTTTCTTAAAAATCGCATCTCGGGGGTAAAAGATGTTTTTGGCGAGGTTCCCCTGGAAAAACTTGAGTTCCATGGGCTATATATCGTGTTATTTGAGTCGCTTCAACTAACGGACATAAAAAACAACCTGCGGCAACGGTGTATCTTCTCTTTTTGTTCTGTTCTGCGGGAAAACCACCAACTTGGCAACATTGACGATTCTGTAACTAGTGTAAGGATTAACAAAACTCTGTTTTTTAATGGTCAGCTAAGAATTTTAAATGAAAGAACACAAGTATATTTTAAAAAAATGTCAGGTAGGGGCAAGTCGTCACATTTTTTTTGCCAATTTTATTATGTTATGTGTCTGAATTGTTATATATTCACCAAAACAATGGTTTTATATTTTACATGGATGAACTTTACCATTCTGTTATTTATTCAATTTTATAATATTTGTATTTGTATCCACATTTTTCTTCCTGTAAGAGTGAGCACGGCCATTTGTAAATTTTATGGGTCTGGCTTTGAACACATTTGTTAGTAGTGCAAACAGTTCTACTGTTTATTGCACATTGTTATACTTCGTGTAATTTCCCTATAGCGGATAATAAACCGGAAGTCTCACACACACAAGCTTACTTTCGCGTCAAGGTTGCCAGGTTTTCACAACAGAACCCACTCAATTGCTACTCAAAAAGAGGGATAAAATACACGTTTTTTGGCGCGATTCCCGTGGTAAAATTCGGATTCCAGGGGCTAAACATAACATTGTTGGGGTCGCTTTAACCCGCCGACATGAAAAACAACAGTGGCAACTGTGTTAAAGCAGTGTTAAAACCGCGGACTTGGCAACACTGTTTCGCGTTGAAGAAAAAGTCGGGTTAACTGCAGTTTCTATTGTGACAAATAACTTTATTTGGAAAACAATAAATTTTAATTTACCTTTTTTATAGCTATTAGATGTCTCTGACCTAATAACAGACAGGTTATTGGCTTCCATTGTGACAAATTACCTCATATTGGATGACAACACGCTACGCTACTAGAACAGCCCGTTTTCATTATACAGTACAATTTTTTAGTGAGCAATAAGGGTAGAAATATGTATTAGCCAAGACACTTTACGTGTGTCTATACAGAAACTGACTTTAAATAATAAAAATAAATAAATTCACCATATTAAGAGACGTGCCAACTACCCCCGGTCCAGTAACGCGAGTATTACGCATTTCATTCTCAATAACACATGCATTTTAACGTGCTATTACCAGGTCAACGTCTTGTGGCTCTTGTGCTGTTAACAGGTCCGCTTGGTCTGTCACAGGTAACAGAGCTATTTTCAGACAGTTAGTGATCACAGCCTGAGTGTGAACAATGTAGAAATAGGCTACGCGAATACCCTTAGAGCTATGGCATAATTTACAATTGGGATTTTTGAGATGCTGTTTAATTCTTTCACCTGCCTGGATTCAGCTCAAAACATGTTTGGTCTACCAGCAAGCACTGAACTAATAAGAACAAAGATGCGTCGTGCGTAAAAGACCTTTTGGAGACGGGAGTGAAAGCGCGTCTCACGACAGTAACCGCTCGGGCGAATCAAGCTCTGTGAGAAACCATTTCACCAGTTATTCAATGCACAAAACCATCGTGTGGAAGTATTTCTGGAGCTGTGCATTAATAAGTTTCATATACGCTGTGGTAAGGATGGAGTCCCTTCCTCGGCACCAACGATTCGCGCCAAGAGCGAATGGACCGGTAACTTTCATCACAGAAAAAGCGCATTCAGATGTGGTTCTGATTCGGTTCTACGCTGGAGAAGCTTAACAGGTAGATGCACTGTAAATCGTGTGATCTGCTACACAAAGTGATACACAGAAATCGGTGTTATCCAGCACAGACGTGCTAAATGCATGCGTACACACTGGCGTTCAGTGCGCATTTGTGCAGATTACCACCAGCATTATTTTTTAGCCTTGGTGTCTATTAGTGTGACTGGGAAATTAATGTTGCAACTTTTAGATCTTCAATGTTAAATAGTTAAACTTTGAGATTAATAAATTAACATGTATGTGTATTATAGCTATATATCTCTGACCCTCTTAAGATGTAAGTTTGTTTCAGACTGTTTTTATCTTATTAATTTATTATAATCCAAATGGGTTGCATGAAATGGACTAGAGGAGACCGTTATGGCAGGTGTACATCATGTGGCAAACAGAGGCTATCAAGCATGGATCGCAAAAAAATATTTTACAATACCTTATTTTACTGCTGCCATCAAGAAATTGAATTTTCAAAGATATAAGCTGCAGTGAATCTGAAAACGTCACCGAACAGCTTGTCATATCTCAAGTACTGAAGTGATTTCCAAGTCTCTTTGCAGAATATGCTTTTCAGGGACATATAAACACAATGTTTCAGATACACTAGAGATGTTACGATGTTGTCAAGAATTCTTTTGTCTCTTGATGTCTGTGTTTTGATCCCCAAAGTCAAAAACTCTTCTCTCCACCCCAGATCTTCCTCACTCATGGCACTGTTTAGCAGCGGTGACTGGCTGTGGAATGACTCAGAGCATTCTGTCACTCCTGTGGGAAACTTCAGCCTGATATCAGGCATTGAAGAAGTGAAAAGGAATTACTATGCCATGCTCTATTCCCTGCTCATCCTGGCTATTGTGTTTGGGAACGTTCTGGTGTGTATTGCTGTGCTCCGAGAGAAAGCTCTCCAGACCACCACCAACTACCTGGTGGTCAGCTTGGCTGTAGCTGATCTTTTGGTTGCCTCACTGGTCATGCCCTGGGCGGTCTATTTGGAAGTGAGTACACAAGAACCAACTGTAGTCTATAGTTCAGAGCATTTCTGTATTGACAGCTACTATACAGTCTTAAAAATAAAGATACTTTATTGGCATTGACAGTTCCATGAAGAGCTTTTAAAGTGATAGTTCACCTAAAAATGAAAATTCTGTCATTAATTACTCACCCTCATGTCGTTCCAAACCCTTAAGACCTTCGTTCATCTTTGAAACACAAATTAAGTTATTTTTGATGAAATCCAGGAGCTCCAACCGGCAATTTTACAAAGCTACGAGAATACTTTTTGTGTGCAGGTTTGGAATGACATGAAAGTGAATAATTCATGACAGAACTTTCATTTTTAGGTGAACTATCCCTTTAAGATTCAAGATGATTACAGTGTAAGTAAAGTAAGTTATAAATGGTTCTTTAAAGACTGAAAGATTTTTCATGAACCAAAAATGGTTCTTCTATGGCATCAATGCAAAAAACCCTGGGGTGACTGATTTGGGACAGTGTCAGTCTTGAACAGGCACATTTATACTTAATACATCAACACACCCCCGTTTACAAACATATACACACAAAACGGTGAATCGTTTTTAATCTGTTCATATACATGTACTGTCCGAACAAAGGATTCACTAGGATGAATTGGACATTCCAGCATATATAAGGGCTTCCGCACCGGGGGAACCTTTTTTAGATTTCCTAGAACTACTGGCAGAAGTTCTTGCTTTTTGGCATGTTTGCACCGCAGGAATGTTCTAGGAACTAAATAGAGGGTTTACACTTACATCATGATTGGGTCAGTTACTTGGATGGACGGCCATATTGGCTGTACTCAGATGTAAATAACAGCATTGCACGGTTAATACTACTGATTATTTTTTCTGCTAATTTATGCTGTCTAAACCAATATTTCGCAATATTTCGACAAACTAAAGTTAATAGGTGGTAAAGATATGTATGAGCAGTATTAATGAAGATATTAGCCTAATATTTCATCTACCTGACTGGAAATTATCAGAACAAACACAAATGTTGTCAAGATTCTTGCCCTGGACATCCTGGTTCAGTTTGGCCAACCACAAATGCCTTTTGTTCCTCAGACAGATTTTTGCCTTCTATTAACTTTTGGCAGTCTATAGTACTCCAAATAGTTTTCCTGGTCCGACTGATTAGTACAGTCCAAAACATGACAATAATTGACCATTTTCAGCAGCAATAATCAGCAAAATATGTGAGTTTTGTTCAGTGGCATTGTTTACATTCAGTCCTGCCAATATGGCTGACTGATGACTTGTCGTGAAAATACTCCTATAGGGTCTGAAGCAGTTCTATAGGAACTACCAGTGACATTAGTGTACACTGATTGGCCAAATGCATACACAACACCAGCTACCCAGCATTTTTAAAAAGTGGTGTAAAAATATTTACTCCATGAACATGGAAAACTGTGATAACAGCATTTCGCTTCTTGTTGTCTGTAATGTTGTGCTCTTTTATCAGCCTTGATGATATGTAACACTGGAAGTCATAGGAGATTTATTCAGATTTTCATGCTCTTTCAGTTGTGCAAATTGTACGTTTACATACCATCATTATCACGAAACCCAAGACACGGAACAAAAACAGCTCAGATCACGGCGTCCTCCATTTACCGTTTGTTGACGTTTGTAAATGCCGTGAATAAAGGCGTCGCCGTTGGGCACTTCAGAGTTCCCTCTGCCGGTGTGAATGCAACCAGGAAAACGGCCTGAGGAGTAAACTGGTTCTCTAGGAAAGCCCCTTATATAAGATATGACCATTTAGGATGAGCCAGTTCACTAGAATGAACCAAACTTCCAATGTTGTATATGAAACAAAGGGCCGTTTAGGATGAACCGATTCACTGGACTGAATCAGACTTTCGGATGCTACATATGAGAGAGGAAGTGAGGATAAACAAGACTGCCAAAAGGTATATATAAAAAATATTTAAAAAATCAAGGAGAAGAGTGCAAAAAACTGTCTGAGGATTAAAAGGTGTTTGTGATTGGCCAAATTGAACCAGGATTTCCAGGGTAGGAATCTTAACATCATTCATGTTTGTTCTTATCATTTCTGGTCAGGTAGGTGAAATATTAGGCTAATATCCTATTAATATATATATAATATTAATACTGCTCATATGTATCATTACCACCTACTAACTTTAGTTTGTCAAAATATTGCACCATTTCCTGCTTACTAAGTCCTTCTCTTAGTAGCAGCTTCAACACGCTTTTTCTGTGGTTTAGACAACATAAATTAGCAGAACAATGTATTCAGTAGTACATTAACCCTGCAATCAATGCTGTTGTTTACATCCGAGTATCTCTGGGTAACTGACCAATCTGTGATGTAAATGCAAACCCTCTATAAGCTTTCTCTTGCTCAATGCAGTGAATTCACATGACCAGATTTAATGAGCTTGTGTCTTATTGTAGTCACATCAGTGAAATTTTGCACAAAAAAGTCCAAGATCTATTGTCTGTAGTTTAGAGATTTATAAAACACAGCTCACCCAGAAGCCTTTTTCACACCACAGTGGCTTTCTGTTGGTCAACATGGCAAATTCGCATGACCAACTGAAACCGATGCGAAATCTGCATGGGGAATGCTGAAACAAGCCAATGTCTCAAGGGATCTACAAATCTGTGCTGTAATCAATTAAGACTTCCAATCATTTTCTTCAGTCAATAGTTGATTACTTGACATTGACATAAGAAACAAGACAACAAATCAACAATAACCAGTAAAAAGCAATATTATAGAGTGGTGCAGGGATGACATCAAAACCCAGAAGACTAATTCGTCATGGGTTCCCTCAAGATTTTGCTGTGGGTTTTTATCAGTTTATGAGTAAGGTCTGTGGTATGCATACCTTGGCAATACTACACATATCCATATCAAAAACACAATGTTTGAAGCTGTTATGGTCATTTTGTAAAACATATGTTTGTAATATGTGACCCTGGGCCACCAAACCAGTCTTAAGTAGCACAGCCATATTTGCAGCAATAGCCAAAAATGCATTGTGTGGGTCAAAAATATAGATTTTTCTTTTATGCCAAAAATCATTAGGATATTACATAACGATCATGTTCCATGAAGATATTTTGTATATTTCTGATATGTCTGTAAATATATCAAAACGTAATTTTTAAATTAGTAATATGCATCGCTAAGAACTTATTTAGATTTTTTTGCACCCTCAGATTCCAAGTTTGTTTACCACAAGTTTACCACATCCCTTATTTTACTCCTGACCTGTAAAATCCCATTCTAAAAGCCATAGGAAAATCTCAAGGGAACCTATGACGAATTAGTCTTCGGGTTTTGACATCATCTCTGCAGCACTCTGTTTGAAAGCCTATGAAGAGCAGCACATAGTGGTTCTCAAGCCATACTTCATTCAGTGTCCTCTAAATGATCAATAACTACCTTTGCTTTAGTTAAGGATTAAATTCTTTCATCCATCAATGAAAAACATCAGTTTTACTTTCAGAGCTATGATTAATATAGCACTTCATTTATATAAATGTTAAATTATGGCAAATGTTACTCTGCACCTGGTTAGAAATTCTAAATATTATATTGTTATATTAAAATGTAAAAATATTATATAGAATGTCTTAAAGGGATAGTTCACCCAAAAATGAAAATAACCCCATGATTTACTCACATTCAAGCCATCCTAAGTATATATGACTTTATTCTTTCAGACAGATACAATCAGAGTTATATTAAAAAGTGTCTTTCCAAGCTTTATAATGGTAGTGAATGGGTGTTGAGTTTTTGAAGTCCAATAAAGTCCATCCATCCATCATAAAAAGTGCTCCACATGGTTCCTGGGGGTTAATGAAGACATTCTGAAGCAAACCAATGCATTTGTATAAGAAAAATAGCCATATTTTAAACTTTATAGGCTGTAATCTCTAGCTTCTGCTAACTATTGTACATGCGTTCATAAGAGAGTGATGTTCCAGTGGATGATATAGGATGTAGGCGAAACGTAAGGTCCGGTGAGAATATGCTAGTCTCTCGAGAACCAAGTTTTGTTTACAACAAAGGAAAACCGGTCTCCTCTTGGCTTATATCGAAATACTTTGACATTTTTCTTTTTAAATCCTTATTTTGTACTTCTAATTTGTGACCAGTGTTTTGCTTGGCTCTTTCCTCTGCATTTCTGCATTTGTCACCTCCATGTTCGTCCCAGTTATCCACTGGAACGTCACTTTCACATACAACAGCTAATGCTAGAGATTACGCTTTATAAAGTTGTAAATATGGATATTTTTCTAACATAAATGCATTGATTCACTTCAGAAGGCTTTTATTAACCCCACGGCAGCATGTGGAGTACTTTTCATGATGGATGGATGCACTTCGTTGGGCTTCAAAATCTCAACACCCATTCACTGCCATTATGAAGCTGGGAAGAGCCAGGACATTTTTTAATATAACTCCGATTGTACTCATTTTAAAGAAGGAAATCATATACACCTAGAATGGCTTGAGGGTGAATAAATCATGAGGTAATTTTCAATTATGGGTGAACTATCTCTTTAATCAACCTGAATACATTAAGTTACAAATGCAGGATAATTTTACTGTGTAATAACAAATTTCCTTCATGCTTCCCTGGTTTTGGTGGTAAGGTAACAGTTAAAAACCTTCATTCAGAGACAGCCTTCCTACTAGGTTAAATTTGGCTGCGTGTCTCTTGAATGACTGCAGTAGGAGGCATTGTGCTGTTCTTGATTAGTGGCAGAAAAGAAGATCTTCCTGTCTTGATGCACTACTCCTAGCAGTCTGATTCAAGAGCACGCAGTTCATTCATCTCTCCCGGAGCCTTATTACACCTCCCCTGCCACTCGAATGGGCGTTATTGTTGTAGGCCCTCTGAGAGACGGACCAAGGGTCCATTTCCCCGTAGAACATTTATTATTTGCAAAGCGAGAGTGGAATAAAAGGTGGAACTCTCAAAAAGTGTTCTCTCCTTTCTTACAGTGGAGAAACTATATTGGTGAGGCAGTATGGCTAAAAATAAGTAACTCAGACATATTTTGTCCATTTCCTTTTGACTTTTTGTCCATTTTGTCCCTTAACACGAACCTGTTGTACCTGTGCAGGTGGTCGGCGGAGCTTGGCTCTTCAGTCGTTTATATTGCAATGTCTTTGTGACCCTGGATGTGATGATGTGCACTGCAAGCATACTCAACCTATGTGCCATCAGCATCGACAGGTAGGGAATTAATAATAGTGGTTCTTTTTTTAAGAAAGGAATGTTCTGGGTTTACTAAACACAACCTTTATTTGTAAAGTTTTTTAACTGGCACCTATGCTTCCATTCCAAGTCACATCATGTTTCAGCCCAATTTTTGGGAGGCAAAACTGTCACGGTGGAGCAAAATTTAGCTTAAACATATATTTAAAAAAAGGAAAATATGTGAGACTACAGACGTCTTCCTATTTGCACAGTAATAATTTGATATGAATACAATGTAATGCATATCTTAATTTCATTCAGGAAGTTTCCCTTCAGTCAAGGTTTCTCTCAGGACTGAACACAAAATGACTGCTGACAAATGTAACCAGCTTTAAACGGGGGCACAGACTTTTCAACATTGGCTTACACTGACCCAGTGCTGGGTAGGTATGTGAGGGGGTTCATCATTTGTATTGACAGGAAAAATGACCCAGCAGCTGAGTTACAGAAAAACTACCCAGCACCTTAGTAAAAAAATATTAAAAATGCACCAAATAAAATGACCCAACCAGATAAACCCAGCATTTGGGTAAAAAAACAAAACAAAGCAATTAGATGCTATTTACACTAAGTAAAAAATAGCATATTTTCTTAACAACAGATGCTATTTACACTAAGGAGAAATAGTAATTAGATGCTATTTACACTAAGTACAAATAGCAATGGATTCTATTTACACTATGTTAAAATAGCAGGATTTTCTGCTATTTATAATACTTATTGCAAATAGAGGCAATTATCTGAACCTCAGTATTGTAGTAGATTATAAAACAGTATTCAGTGATAATGTATTAAATGTAAATTATAGTTTTAATTCAAATTATTAAATGGATGCTGCCTTATTGTGA
>NPDK01035061.1:2800-19707 GCA_013461565.1 Labeo gonius
AAAGAATTCTGAAAGTCACTCTGTGTATGCATGTGCTGCTGTTAAATCAATATTCAAGCAGTTAAAATCCAGATTATTTTCGCTATCAAGAAATGTCACAAGACTAATCACTAGTTCATTGGGACAGTTATCTGAAAATCATGTCAGCACTCTTTTTATAATTAATCTTGATAATAGACTCCTTCTATATGAACAAATCTGTTTCTTTTTAGCACTCTTGATGACTATTCATGCACATAAACTCCTTGATAGCCCAAAAATACATTGCATGCCGCTGTCAAATTGATACACGCACAAAATTAAGCAATTAAAACCCAGATTGTTTAAAAAGCATGTCTCTGTCAATATGTCATGCTATCTTTGATTAATAATTAATTACGTGAAAACCTTGCTGATGCTCCACATTTATTTTTATAATTAGAACTTGCGGCCGGCACATTCTTAAAGTCCTTCTACGTGAAGCTAATGGACGCACGCAAAATTAAAATTCATAAGATCATAAGAAACACGCCTCTATCAAAATGCGGTGCCTTCCGGGAGTAACTCAATCACTGTATTTGGCTGGGACAATTATCTGAAAACCTTGTCGACAAAGTGTCGCATTACTCATCAAAGTACTTTATGGGTGAATAATGACCGCAGGTTGCGACCTCCGACCCCGCTAGACGACCTCTAGAGATACACGCGAGTCGATTTCACAAAGGTTTGCTGCCACGCTATTCCCTAGCCCTGCTGCTTCGGAGCAGAAATTTGACTCCGCAGCCATAATCACTTTAGTACTGTTTTTGCTCTTGGTAAGTGGACAAAATATTTGGATGATCTTAAGCAAGCACAATAATTGAATATGTGATTTGGTGGTAGCAGGTGTTTGGAATCTTGAGCTTGTCTTTACATAATGAAGCATTCTGTAAACAAAAGCAAGTTGTTATGTTGCTTCGGCATGCTGGGGATATACTCAAATGAAACAACTAATTTTCTTGATAGCATACTGTAATCATGCTGTTCCTCTACCACGCACTGTGCTGAGTGGTGTGATGCCTATTAATTCATTCTTCCTCTCTCCGGTGGGAGAAAGAGCCCTCCCCTCCTCTAGTAAACTGCTATTATTCATTACACCTCTATAAGTACAAATAATCGCCAGGGTTTGAAAGAGAGAAATAATTGTTGTTATTTGCTTTGATATGCTTGAAGTGTGGCTCACACTTCTTAAATGGCTCGAACATGCCTGTTTTAACATGCACTCGTTCATTTGTCTCACCGAAGGGGGACGGAGCCTTTGAAATCACCACTCGAGCAGGTAAGCGACGCCTTGATTGAGCACTGACAAATAATGTACAAAACCAAGTTTCCCCAAAACCCACCTACCGATCTGGCCGAACTCGACTGACAATCGCTTAAACAAATCCAATCATCCAATTTCGCATGTGTTACCAAATCCAAAGTGGCGAGGAAATAACCTAACCCTGAGAATTAATTACTGACTTGTCAGAACAACGAGCTCCACTATTACTAGGCTAGTTGTGTCCGAATGAACGTGTGAAACAACAGCCTACCTTCAAGTGGTGACTTCGCTGTATATATGTTGCATTTATGTTTGTGTACCTGACGAGCCACAGGGAGGGACGTTGGATAAATGGGCTATTTTTGCACGAAATTCAGTAGGAAATGCTTCTCTTTAGATACATTGTATGTAGTATAAAAAAAAGCCCATTTAATATAGAGGCGCATATCGGCTAAGCTTTGGCAGTTTTGACATGAGCACAACGCTTCTAAGTACCTCAACTTGACTGTGAACACGCATGCTTGAGCGAACTTGCAAGTGAGTGAGCGAGAGGATGTATAAATTAGTATAGGCTTTGCAGATAATGGAAAAGAGTAATGAGTACAGTAAAATTAAAATCATATTAACATTTGAAATTAAATCATTCTTCACATTATGGGCAGTAATTATCTCTCGACACTGAATCACAGTAGAACCGTGTTTGTTTATTTCCTTAAATAGGTTCTTACGCTTTCACCCTTTCGCTTTGGTGGGATGCTTGTTTGCTTGGGTTCGAAATATGCTGTTTCCTCCTTGTAGTCATTCAATATCATCATCTTTCTTTCTCACAATGACATGGAGCAGGGACAAAGCCCATGGGTCAGATCCCCGTTGCTCTCTGCTTGTTTGGGAGGGGCATCAATTGGTGGTCACTTGCTACACATTCTGTGACCTCTTGGTCCTGCACCTGTGGAGAATCCCCTCTGTGAGCTAAGAAAACAGAACAAGAGTCAGGTTAGAGGTCAAGGGTCAGAGGGTCACCAAGAGGAAGTTGTTTTTTCAAAACGGCAAGGCACTTATCACTCTCATCTGATTTGACAGCCATCTGTCAGTCATGGGATTAAGATACTTGTTTTGCCCCCGATCCATGTTTATCGCTGCTAACGTGATGCTATTTGACAGAGTTAACTATTGCATTGCTCTTGTAGTAAATGGATGGGGAAAAGCATGCCTTCAGCACTATGCTGCAATTTATTAGCACATTAATATTATTAGATTTTTAAAAAATTCAGATGAGATTTATAGCATGAATTATATTAAGATAGAAAGAATTTTATATTAGGCTAAATTTCATGCATCCTTAATTGTGCACATTAAAGGTACATTAGTAAGAATGTAGTTTCTCTTTCTCTCTGAAAAGTTCAAGTTGTGTATTTTTAGGTCATTGGATTTATAGCTTCTCATTAGCTCTACAACATTAAAATTACTTGTTATATATTAGCTTAAGAAAGCGTGAAATTCATGTAACATGTAAGCAGCTGGCTCAAACACATCAACAGTCCACTCTGTTGAGGTCAGATCCCGTGAGACCACTAGACCCTGAGAAGTGAGTGTTTAACAGTAGCATGACTTCTTCATCAGATGGCTTATTCACGGAAATTAATGGGATAATAACCTGATGAGAGATTGTCATGAGCTAACTCTGAGTTATTAGAGAGGCTTGGCTGATGTGAGCAAAATCGCCAATCCATACGTGTAGTGCTCGCCACAAATTTAGAAGGAATTAAACTGGCATTAAAGATACAAATTCTAAGTTTTTTGTTGTTGTTGTTGTGTTCTATAGTAATATATAATGTGTAATGTATATACACTACAGTCCAAAAGTTTGGAACAATGTAGATTTTTTTATGTTTTAAAAAATGTTATTCTCACCATGGCTGCATTTATTTGATCAAAAATATAGTAAAAAGAATGTGAAATAATAATCAAATTTAAAATAAATGTTTTCTGTCTGTGAAATCTAGGCTACATTAAAAGCATTAAGTTTAATTTCATACATTAATTTTACTATGATTTCAATCTTTGACATGGCCTTACTCAGTATTAAAGATATCAAGGTTACATTTTCACAGAATGTTCACAACACACAAAAATGACTTTAGCTGGGTTTTTACAGCCAGGATCACATATGTGACCCTGGACGACAAAACCAGTCTTAAGTAGCACGAGTATGTTTGTAGCAATAGCCAAAAATACATTGCGTTGGTCAAAATTATATATATTTTTTTATACCAAAAATCACTAGGATATTAAGTACAGATCATGTTCAATTAAGATATTTTGTAAATTTTCTACCGTAAAAATATCAAAACTGAATTTTGATTAGTAATATGCATGGCTAAGAACTTAGTTTGGACAACTTTAAAGGTGATTTTCTCAATATTTTGAATTTTTTACTTAATTTATTTTATTTTTTTGCATAATCCTCAGAATTCAGATTTTCTAATAGCTGTATCTCGGCCAAATATTGTCCTATCCTAACAAACCATACAGCAATGGAAATGTATAAATCTCAATTGCAAAAAACTGACTCTTATGACTGGTTTTGTTGTCCACGGCTTTATTCCTGTGATGGCAGTGCTGAATTTTTCCTTCAGAAATGTTGCTAATATGCAGATTTTTTGCTCAACAAGTATTTCTTGTTTTCAATGTTGAAAGGTTTTTCTGCTTCATATTATTGTGGAAACTGTGATACTATCATTAAAATGTTTGAGTTTGAAAAAGCCATCACAGCAGTAAATTACATTTTAAAGAATGTAAAAATAGAAAAGTTATTTTAAAAGTTATTTTGATATTTCACAATAGTTCTGTTCTTACTGTATTTTGATCAACTAAATGCAGTGTTGGTGAGCATGATTATTTTTTTACCAGTAGTGTGTATGTTTGTATTTATATTAATAGTTTTATATTATATACAGTCTAGAAAATGACACAAATATGGGTTTATAACTGTGTTTACCAAATTTAGGTAATAGATGACTAGCTAAATTTGTTACACCTCTTATAATGTGAATTTAAAACAATACAAATGCTCATATCAAATTTGGTTTGAGTTTCTGACATTGATAATCAACATTTTCTCAAGGTTAAGCGCATCTATTCACAATTTTTTGACAAAGAAAAAGAGGTTTAGGACTATTTTCACCTATTTTCGTAACACTTTACAGTAAGGTGACATTTGTCAACATTAATGTATTAATTAACATAAACGAACAATGAAGAGGAAATTTATTACACTATTTATTAATCTTTGTTAATGTTAGTTAATAAAAGTAGTCGTTCATTGTTCATGTTCACAGTGCATTAACTAATGTTAACAAACACAACTTCTGATTTTAATAATGCGTTAATAAATACTAAAATTAACATTAAGATTTTTAAATGCAGAAGTGTTGTTCATTCTTAGTTTATATTAACTGATGTGGTTAACTAGTGTTAACTAATGACCTTTAGTGTAAAGTGTTACCCTCTTTTTAGGGTTAATCGTGTCGCTTTAGTCTTGAATATTTAATTAATGTTAAATGTCGTCTTTTCTGTCCAGTGCAGAGCAGACGTAAATGAGGGAGCTTAAATGAACTTTATAAACTGCACTCAAGGGAGTGTTGGATTGGATCAGTGAGGGCCTGGGAAAGTCAAGCATGCCTTCGTGTCAGGTGAAGTGACAAAGTATGGGTAGAGGCTGCTGAAGACAATGAGTGGTGACCGTGCAGGTAAACTCGGCTTTGGAACAGAAGACATTGGATTAGCGGCAGCTGCAAAACCCACGCATTTACTCAGCTGGCACGCCGGTATCGAGTTTCACCCGAACAATGCCATGTGTTTGGAAACAAACATGACTCCCAAGCATCTCAAATGCATCTTTGCTGAATCTGGGGGGGGACATGGAATATAGAGCCTATAAGTACTGTTTTTACAAGTGAAGGCTTTAGATGTTTTTAAATTGTATAATATGCATCTGTTTATTTGGAATTTGTGAATTTAGGGTGTGGACTGGTATTGGGTGTTGATATTCTGCTTGCGTTGTTTATCATGACCACATATACTTTAATTAGAAGTGTTTGTGTGCAAGAACACATATGCTTTCTCTTCTGTGAATATATGTCTTTTTTTCAGTATAGTGTGATAAGTCACATCTGTATTTTTGCCTTTAGCCAGTAATAAGTGGATGTGTATGTTCTAAATAAAGCTAATAAAAAGTAAAAGCAAGCAGGTCCTGCAGCCCTCCTGCCATCTTCCACTGATTTTAGCAAAATTACCTAGTGAACCATTTGCTAATTCCTAAAAATAAATAAATAAAAAATGTGTTTAGTTTCTACTCCTTAATTACAGCTGAGCCTAGTTTCAAACTTTGTCACTACATTTGAATACAAACTCAAAAACACTTTGGAACGTTAGGCACAAATTAAAAAGCAAATATGCTTTATTTTTTGTGGGAAGAGGCTTTTATAAAAGACATTAGATTTGGCTATGACAGTCATCCTTGCCTTGGGAAACATCCTTGGGAAAAAAAGCCTAATTGGTAGAGTGCCGTTTAACCCAAACTCTCCCACCAATATCAGTATCTCGAAATTGTGGGAATATAAATTCTCATGAGGGAATACGTGCGAGAGAGGCAAACACTTACCGCACCATTATTCTAGGCTCTCCCATCCGCCTGTGTGTTTCTTGACAGCAAATGTGATGGGAGGGGTTCTGCTGGTGGATTCTGGGATGGTGACACCTGCAGCGCCTTTGAAAGGCATGCTGTTTCTGTTCACCCTTGAGTCTGTGGATGTTGTATGGAGGTGGAGAAAGGAACCAGGCCCCTTACCTGTGCAAGACCAGGGACTCTGGCCGAGCCGGGCCTCGGTTGGCAGATTGGTAATGAGCGGCTGTATGTGGTGAGGCTCAGGCACAGTACCGGCCCCCTGGGGGGAATGTGGTGCAGGATAATGAGAGGGCTGAAACTCTTAATGTGGTGGTGATTCATGGAGACCATCCGTCCGGATTACCTTTCTCGCTGTGTGCACAATGTGGACAAGGATTCCCAGGGTTAGGAACAACACCACCAGATTGGCCCAGCGAGCCCTCGGGGAGATGGGCCTTTCCCAGGGTACAAACACTGTGGTGCACGTCGGGTTAATATGAACCGTAAATACCTGTTTGTTCCAAAATGCACTTGCAGAAAGGTGTGGAACACAAACACAAATAACTACAAAAGGCTGCATAGCAGTCGCTCGAATGGTTAAAAGAGAAATGACGAGTGCCCCTTTGACACTTCAGTGCCGTTTGTGTTTTTACTCTTTACTAATAAGCCTAATAACTTGTTTGAGCCAGGTATCTATCTATCTATCTATCTATCTATCTATCTATCTATCTGTCTAATGATTGTGATTTTACAGGTAAAAGACTAAAAATGCTACAGTAAAAACATTAATAGGTTAATGGTACGTTCCCTTACACTCAAAAAAATCCTGGGTTGTTTTTTAATCCCAAATGCTGGGTTCAGCATGTTGGGTAATTTTATTGGGTTATTTTTAATATTTTTTAGCCAGGTGCTGGGTCGTTTTTAACGCTGGGTTATTTTTTGTACCCAACTGCTGGGTTGAGCCTGTCTCTGGCAAAACAACCCAGCTGCTGAGTTACAGTCAGAACGCGGGCTTTTTGAGTTCTCTACAGGAGAAAGCAGTTCTCAGCGCTGCCGATTTGGTGCACTTCATCAGTGAAATAAAGGTTTGTATACATCGTATTTCATTTATAATGTTTTTACTGCGCTGTAAATTGTATTATTTTATGCAACGCAACATAAGGACGAGATGTCAGCCAGCTGCATGAGCAGCGGTCACTTTGCATGATGGAAATGCCTTTTGCCTTGCATAAAATAAATGGATTTTATTCGTTATTGTACTGAGTTTAATTTAATTTTATGTTAAAATATGTTCTGTAATATCAGTACCGTTTGTTAATGGACAGGTTTTGGAGTCAGTCATGGCATCTTTCAGCTACGAGTAAAACGCAAGGCCGCGGTCTGAAGTTTGCAGTTATCCCAGTAAACAGCAGCCCTTCACCGGCTCAGATTTCAGTGACACACCAGCATGAGAATTGGCACTATTTCAGTAAAAAGCGTTTATAGAGAACGGTTGAAAAAATGTTACATTTTTAATGTCTAAAATGCTTGTTAAATGAGTTTAAATGTATGTAATATTGTACACTTTGCTGTATTCACTCAAATAAATTCAAATTGTCTTGTATTTTGTCCATGTGTTCTTGCTTAATAATATCTAGTCCATTTTAAGCCAGCAATATAATAATTTTTAAACAATAGTTGTTATAAATAAGCCAGCATGTTTTGTAAAAACATTTAACCTAACCAGCTGGGTCAACCAAGCATGTGTTCTGTCCAATATTTACCCAGCGCTGGGTTGCCAAATATGGGTTGTTTTTAAATCAAGTTGGGTTCACTGTAAAAAAAAGAAAAATAATCCAGGACATTTTCTGTTAAAATTACGGATGTTTCTGTAAATTTACAATACATTCTCAGTACCATTTTCCTACTCTTCCATTAATGATAATACAGCAATTTCTGTAAAACTAGCATAGTGTTCCTCAATTAACGGAAATATTTTACCACTATCTCTCTACCTATCTATCTATCTATCTATCTATCTACACTGTAAAAAATGATTGTGATTTTACCGGTAAAAGACTGTATAAATGCTACAGTAAAAACATATTAATTGGTTAATGGTATGTTCCCTTACTATATACAGTAAAAAAGCTATAGTGGACATTTCATGCAATTTTTTTCATTTAATTCCAAAGTTTTGACTAAAATGACACACACATGTTAGGTGGAGACTTTGAATTTGGGCTCAGTTATGTTTTTCACTGAATTTATTAGTACAAAAGGTGCCATTTTACAATAAGGTTCATTAGGTGTAAAATATGGACAAACCCAGCGATTGGTTAAATGTTTAACCCAACATTCTGGGTAGGTTTATTTAACTCAGCTGTTGTATAAGAATCACTGTATGGCTGGCTTAAAATGAAAATAAATAAATAAACAGGTTGTAATTTAAAAATCAGACACATAATTAATAGAGTCATCAGCAGTAAACAAAAGGTGAACATATAATAATAAGCTATTCAAAAAAAAAAGTTAATTATTTCATTATTATTTATTCAGCTTATTAAGAAATGTTCATTTATTGAACATATTAATAAATGTTAATTTCCAACCTATTTTGAGTTTCTTTTAACTAAGAAATAAAGTCATTTTAAGCAATAGTTAAGTTAAATAAAACTACCCAGAAGGATGGGTTAAACATTTAACTCAACAGCTGGGGCAAAATAACCCAGCCACTGGATTTGTCCATACTTCACCCAGTGCAGTTTTTTTTAGAGTGTACATTAGTTGACATGAACTAAGAATGAACAATTATTAATCTTAGTTAATGTTAATTTCAGCATTTAATAATGCATTATTATGTGTTTGTTAACATTAGTTAATGCACTGTGAACTAACATGAAATAACAATGAAAATTTTATCTACTATCATTAACAAAGATGAATAAATAGTGTCTTAAATGTATTGTTCATTGCTCATTCAAATTAGTTAATACATGAACTAATGTTAACAAATGACACCTTATTGTATAGTGTTATCGCAGGGACAATATTCAGTGATAATGAAGCTGAGAAGGAATAAGAAGGCTTCATCTTTAAAATAAACGTATCTGTTGCTGTTGCTTGTGCACACCTAATGCTGTGCTGTAGTGACTGTGGATCTGTTTTCAGCTATTCTCCCAGGACTGTTTATTTTAGCTAAGGTGTTAAGGATTGATTTTATACTTATTTTGTGTTTGGACTGTCAGCTTAAAATTCCAAACCATTCACAAGAATGTAGGTAGTTGCCGCCTACAGAAAAAATATCAATACAATGAAGAGAAGATAAAAGAAAAAATAACATAAAAAGTTTAATCCTCCTGTTTAGTCTTATTTATGAACATGTTTATAGGAAAAGATACAGACATGTCCGAATTGAGAAAAAGTGGCTGACAGAAGAATTTGAAAAAGTTAGTTGAGCCCCCAAGCAGGCCCCAACCTCTCACAGACACACAAGCATCACATATTACACGCACACACACACACACTTGTCTTCTAAGAGTGTAATCACTGGTCAGTCTCTCTGAAGCACTACATTGATGAGCTATGATTGTTCCTGATTGGCTAAAATCCCAAAGACAAAGAGACAGTGAAATATTGAAAATGGCAGTTAACCAGTCGCAATCATTTCAAATGTCTACATAGTTTATGAGAGTCCTGAAATTTCACGCTGTTTGTTTCATTTGTGTTGTTAAAATTGAAGAAAAGCAACTAAACTGCTAACAGGGTTCACAAAGTAGATATATATTTTTAAATCATTTAAATGGCATTTATTTAATTTATTTAAAGAAACGAATACTTTGCATTGATTAAAAGTGACAGCAAACAAGATTTCGATTTCAAAAAAACATTTTTTATAAAAGAAGTTACACACAATAAAATAAGCAACACAGTTGTTTTAACATGGATAATTATAAGAAATGTTGCTTGAGGACCAAAGCAGCATATTAAAATGATTTCTGAAGGATCATGTGACACTGAAAAAAAAAATCAGTTTTAACGGGAGTGTGTATATAAAGTTTTCTGCCATAAAATGTACAAATGCCTAGTGATTTTGGCATAGAAGTCTTAAAGAATGTTAGGACATTTTGAAGACGAGGACTGGGTCAGCAGATAGTGTCTGACAGCTCTTGTCCTCAGGACTTATTGTAAAAGCATGAGGCCAGTGTAGGTTTGTTTATGCTTTTTTCCATGCAAGCTGTCTGTTCAGATTCCTTTCAGTGAGTAGAGATTAATACTGTTGGATCTCTGGTGTAAACAACACTGAGCAATGCAACCTTAGCCATTAGGTATATTTGTAAACAGGCAGTAAATGCATGACATGTCACATGTTGTTTGATCCCAGATATTATATGAATTGTCAGGTAGGATTTCCTTCAGGTTTATGGGTGTTACAGACCCAGGTAAGGGCATATATAGATGTTTGTAGAGTTCATAAGCATGTCATACAGATGTGTTTATATTTAAATACATGTTCTTAGTATCCTAGCAGCAACTAATATTCTTACCTGCAAAAAAAATATATATTTTTTTTTTGTTTTGTAGAATTTGTCTCAAATTTAAATGTGCAGTGAGACAAATATTTACTAACCGAAGAATCCTGTTTATATACACAGCTACTGCCACGGTCACTTCAGCCAGGGCGACAGCCAAGGAACTTGTCAAAGCAGCAGTTTGAAAAGGTGTTTGATATGCTGAAATACAGGTAAAATCCCCCCAGTCACACTGAGCAAACAGCAGCTATTTTTGAGCCATGTGACAGTGCTTAAAGCTGGAAACACAGTGGCTCACTTCATGTGACTTTCTAATTAGAGTCTTTATGCTAAGACTGATGTCAGGAAGGCAAAGTATTTGTGACACACTGTGAAAAAAAATAATGTTTTAATGTAAATAGTAAGCAAAACTCTCTATAAACTTACAGAGATAGACCGACAGCATTAAATAGTTATATAAATTAAAATGTTTTTCTTTTTAGCTGTATTTAATGTAAATCTATATATCTAAGTCAGAAATATAGTACATAGTATGAGGAGTTTTATTTATCTGGGTAGTTCTATTTAACTCAACTAGTGCTTAAAAATTACTATATGGCTGTCTTAAAATGAACCCAAAATATCTTGTAAATTAAACATCAGAGGCATCAGCAATAATGAAAAGGTGAACACTTATTAATAAGCAATTTAAAAGAAAAATTAAATAATTGTTCATTCAACTTATTAATGCATATTCATTTGTTGAATAAATGTTCATTTATCCAACCTATTTTGGGTTCATTTTAAGCAAAAAATATAGTAATTTTTAAGCAATAGTTGAGTTAAATATAACTACCCAGAAGGCTGGGTTAAACATTTACCCCCAGTGCTTGGTAAAATATGGACAAACCCACCGACTGGGTTATTTTGACCCAGCAGTCGGGTTAAAAGTTTAACCCAGCCTTCTAGGTAGATTTATTTAACTCAACTATTGCTTAAAAATTACTATATGGCTGGCTTAAAATAAATCCAAAATAACTTGTAAATTAAACATTAGACACATGATTACTAAGGCATCAGCAATTCATCAAAAGCTGAATATTTATTAATAAGCAATTTTAAAAAATGTTTTTTATTTGATTATTATTTATTCAACTTAATAATCATTTGTTGAACATATTAATACATGTTAATTTCCAGCCTATTTTGGGTTCATTTGAAGCAAGAAATATAGTCATTTTTAAGCAATAGTTATCTTGTAAATTAAACATCAGACACATGATTACTAGAGGCATCAGCAATAATCAAAACGTGAACGTTTATTAATTAGCAATGTAATTTTTTGTATTATTTAATTATTATTTATTCAACTTATTAATAAATGTTAATTTAAAACATATTAATACATGTAAATATGTAAATTTCTAACCTATTTTGGGTTCATTTTAAACAGGAAATATAGTAATTTTGAGCAGTAGTTGAGTTAAACATAATACCCAGAAGGCTGGGTTAAACATTTAACCCAACTGCTGGGTCAAAACAACCCAACACTGGGTGAAATATGGACAAACTCACCGACTGGGTTGGTTTGACCCAGCGGTTGGGTTAAATGTTTAACCCAGCCTTCTGGGTAGTTTTATTTCTCAACTCAACTATACTTAAATTACTATATGGCTGGCTTAAAATAAATCCAAAATAGCTTGTAAATTAAACATTAGACACATGATTATTAGAGACCTCAGCAATTAAGGTGAACATTTATTAATAAGCAATATAAAAAATGTTTATCGCTTAACTATTTAATCAACTTATTAAACAAATGTTCATTTGTTGAACACTGATACATGTTAATTTCCAACCTGTTTGGGTTCATTTTAAGCAAGAAATATATGAATTTTTAAGCAATAGTTAAATAAATATAACTACCCAGAAGGCTGGGTTAAACATTTAACCCAACCGCTGAGTTTGTCCATATTTCACCCAGCTCTAGTTTGTTTTTAACACAGCATTTTTTAGAGTGCACTAATGGCTCCTCTGCAGTGAATGGGTGCCGTCAGAATAACAATAATCCAGAAGAAATCCACACGACGTCAGCCCATCAATTAACATCTTGTGAAGTGAAAAGCTGCATATTTATAAGAAACAAATCCATCAGCCATCACTTCTGACCAAAATATGAGTCCATAACCAATAATAAGTCTTCCTTAAGTTGTCCTCTCATATCAAAATCCAACAACATATTTGTTTAGAACTGGGCTGTTTTCACTTGTGAACTGTACTTGATCTGTGAATATTTCTCTCCAGATTCAGATAAGACAACTTTTTCATTGAAGAAAACCATATTTTGGATAGAGGATTAGTATTTAAGCAACACCTTCAAGTTAAAACATCTGAATGATAAATGTACTTTTGGTTATTCAAAGTTTTTTTCTAAACTGTTCCGATGAATAAACAAACTCATCTATATTTTGGATGACCTGAGAGTCAATTTCAGCAAATGTTCATTTTTGGGATGAACTACTTCTTTAAAAACAGCACTTTAGTACTGTTTTGTTGCACTATACATTTAAAAAAGCATTAAAAACATCTACTTATAAACAGATTAGAATTCCTAGGCTTACCATTAGTTACAATTTATGGTTAAATGTGAGTTGTATCCAATACCTGCACATCTTATATGATAGGAGAAATACAATTGTCCCATTAAGACAAGTGCAGAGCTGTATGCTTGGCCATGAAGAGCTCTATTCATTGTAGATTCAGAGTTCAGTTTGTCCCACTAACCAAATAGCACCTTTCATCTTCAGCCCTTTACAGAGCTACTGAAGTGGAAGGTAAACTTTGCTCTCCTCTCCCTCCTTTCGCTCCTCTCTCTCCTTTCTTGGCGAGCGCTTGGCCTCACACTGTGTGGCTCGTTCTTAATGCCACAGAGAGGATAAAGTTAGTGAATGCATCACACGGGTGACAGTGATGGTTTTCAGAGGAGCTCTGCACACACGGACGTACACCTGCACCGACGAATGAGAGTCTCATCAGCTGGAGACTAGTTGGACAGACAATTAAAGTAAGAATGTATGGGCGCTGACAGCAATGGTATTTAGCAACCAAAAATAATTTCCTCATTTCAATTAACCTTTGCTGTCGTTGCATGGCTCTGTATCTGTAGGCTGTTGACCTTTGGAAAATATCAAAACAAGACACTCATTCGGGGTTGCTTGTGGAAAAAAAAAGTCCTTAAAACACCTTTAAATACATAGAGCCAATGCTATTTTCCAGTGAAAATTAGTTGGCGCGTTGGCGTATAGATCAGAGAACGTTAGCATACTAAGAGGACCGATGCAAAAAACCCTCTAATTTTCTCACCTTATCGAATATGAAGGTGAACACCGATATCACCAGCAATTCCCTCGGGTTCTGCCAAATTACTCTTTTCTTCTCTGCAGGTGTATTGATAAAGGAAATCATCTTCTTTTGAATTAAAATTCGGCATCAAACTGTTTACAAGAAGAACAGAGTATATTGCATGTTGCAAAGGCTAAAACCAGAGAGAGCGAGCGTGAGGGAGAGAAAACAATCAACAGACTTCATTATTTTCTTTTCCTATCAAATTTGAGCTATCCTTGGATCTCACTAATGGACAGTTATTGAATTTCTCGGACTACCATTGAAATGACGTTCATATCTGCAGAAAGAGAAAGAGAGAGAGTGAGAGAGGAAAAAATGTCCTCTCATTTTATCCCTTAGAACATTGGTTTATCATAAGACCCCTTATTAAAGCTTGGACTCTAATTTTCTCCTTCGCACTTAGGGGGGCTTTTATGATTATGGTTACCAAGGTGATGTAAGGCACAGCCTCAGCTAAACAAAGCCAGTGTCACTAGAGTGAATAACCAAGAGCAAGGTGAGCACCACCACGGGAAATTGCATGCCATTACTGTTAATATTTACTCATTAAAACAGCCAGTGGCTGGAGAGATGCTTGCACAATTACTAATTTTTCAAATCAACCACTGCACATACCCTTCATTATGACCTCCAAGTTCTTTGTCCTTTTGAGAAGATACGCTACATGAAACTGAGTGCAGTCATGTTGTTTGTCGCAGGAACGAGACGAGTCTTATATATTTGTGCTTAAAGTATTAGGAGGCGGATTTGATAGCCGTTTACTGTTCAGATGCTGCCACAACATTCAGATCGTTGTGGAACGCAATAAATACAAGAACTTTGTTTGTTTACAGTGACGGGAGGTTGATGCACAAAGCCTTTTATACAGAAATGTACAATGTTTTCCTTTGCCAGACTGTATCTATGTGGAACGAGCGAAGACTTTTATGCTGTTTCAGGTGTGGAAACAACACACTGACCAATTCGTCGGAAACTTAAAACGGAGAGGACATTTCGAGCCTGGAAAGACAGGCTTTTTTGTCTCGGTGAGAAATTATGTCTAATTTGGTCCGAGTGGTTGGATTGCTTGTCAGGTGCGTTATTTTAACTGTGGACAGTGAATGACAAAACAATAGGGCACTGAGAGAAAATTGTACAGAGTGTAGAAAGGAATCGAAATACTGCCTCCAAAAAACCAACTCTTTTATGTGGCGAATTATCAAATAGAGGTTTTAGAACTTTTAGACCGTTGACAAAACTGACAGAACAAAGAGAAAAAAAGACAAGCTGTCAGTCATCACCAGAAAAACTCCTGCACATATGCTAGCAACATGTAAAATGGCAAATGGCATACTGCCACATGATACTTGCAAAAATAATAGATTAATTCTTTCAAAAGGGGAGCATCTGTCACATCATCACAATTTCAGTTCTGAAAATTATTCACTGATTGTAACCTGCCTGCATGAAAAAGATGAAAAGTTGCCTTGGTTAGTTTGCTTAACACACCTGGTGTTTAATCATCGTGTCTTTTTGCTTTTTGTCATAGATGCCGGCATTGCTGGAGATGCTTTAGTTTTCCCAGAAGTCTTTTTTTATTATTATTATTAATGATTTCCTGTTGCTTTAGAGCTTGTGCCTTCTGTTTTATTTGCAAATTTAGTTTACAATGTTTAAAATGAAAATTACCCAACTGCTGAGTGTAATAATTAGTGTCAGAATACAAGTTTTAGCAATTTAGTTGATTTTTTCATTATTATTGTATAAAGCCTAGCTTCACTGCAACCTACATTAAATGTAATTAGCTTACAAACGCAGCATATTAAGTGGCACAGTCTATTTAACAAAGTTTATAAATCATATTTCCTTCACTCTACCTTTAATAAGAATAATTTCATCTTTAAATAGTTGGTGATGATACATTGTATAGTCTATATTGTATAAAAGTCTAGTGTTGATGCAAAACTTTTTTTGGAGGGTGTAATATTTCAAAATCTTGTACACTTTAAAAAATGCTGGGTTAAAAACATCTTGGTTTATTTAGCAACCCAGTGCTGGGTAAATATTGGAGAGAAAACATGCTGGGTTATTTTGACCTAGCTGGTTGGGTTAAATGTTTTTACTCAACATGCTGGGTTGTTTTATTTAAGTCAGCTATTGTTTAAAAATTATTATATTGTTAGCTTAAAATGGGCTGGAAATTAAAAATCACACAGAATTATAGAGGCAGTAATCAGCATAATCAAAAGATGAACATTTAATAAATCAGTTTATGTTATGCGAGGCAAGAGGTGTTTCCATAATGCAAAACAACCGCTGCTGATGCAGCTGACTGACATCTCATCCTTGTATGTTGCATTGTGTAAAATAATATAATTTACAGCACAGTAAAAACTTAAATTAAATTAAATAGAATGTATACAAACCAACAAGCTGAATGAAGCATTTGGATTAAAAAATAATAATAACCCAGCATTTTTAGAGTGCAGACAAACTACCCAGCACCAGGGTAAAACTATTAAAAACAACCCATAAAATGATCCAACAGGGTAAACCCCGGCATTTGGGTAAAAAAAAAATAACCCAGCATTTTTTAGAGTGCAGAAAAACTACCCAGCACCTGGGTATAAACATTAAAAACAACCCAATAAAATGACCCAACAAGGTGAACCCAGCATTTGGATTAAAAAATAAATAACAACCCAGCATTTTTTTAGAGTGCAGAAAAACTACCCAGCACCTGAGTATAAATATTAAAAATAACCCAATAAAATGATCCAACAAGCTGAACCCAGCATTTGGGTTAATAAAAATAACCCAGCATTTTTAGAGTGCAGAAAAATTACCCAACACCTGGGTAAAAATATTAAAAACAACCCAATAAAATGACCCAACAGGCTGAACCCAGCATTTGGATTAAAAAATAATAATAACCCAGCATGTTTTTAGAGTGCAGAAATACTACCCAGCATCTGGCTAAAAATATTAAAAACATCCCAATAAAATGACCCAACAAGGTGAACCCAGCTTTTGGGTTAATAAAAATAACCCAGCATTTTTAGAGTGCAGAAAAATTACCCAACAC
>NPDK01035854.1:1045-12842 GCA_013461565.1 Labeo gonius
GGCCACCGTAGGTTTGAGTTACTAATAATTAACATTTAACCTTGTAAAAAATATATTTAATGTTATCTGTGTTATATTTCATCTGCAACAGCAATGTGAACTTTTATAAACATCCGTTTGGTCATTTTTACTTTTAAATGTATCATTATGCAGAAAATATGAGCAGAGTTTTCAGAGTAAAAGACCCGCGACTGGCAGATCAACATGCTACTTTTTTTTTTTCTCCAATACGGTAGGAAGTTAAATTTAATGAAATGCGAAGGATGTCAACTGTGACAAGATGATTGACAGGCCAGTTTACAGTGACAGGGTGTGTGTACTGATGCAAAAGATGAAGTTGTATGATGTGATAGCATGTCCCAAAGCTTGCCTACTCTTCCACTACTACTACTAAAACTACATTTTCTTCACCAAAAGAATACATACTTTAAGAGTATAGTATAAGCAGGCACACTGAGACACAGCATGACTCTTTTGAATCCGACTACATTGGTCGTGCTGCATGTTTTTAGTTAATAACTGGCTTACTAGAGTCATTCGTTCAGGAATCAGACTACACTGATTGTGATGTATGTTTCTGATTCACTTAAATGGCTCATTTGTTTGGCAATTGGACTTTACAGTTTGCACTGTATGTTTTTAATTCATAACTGGCTCATAAGAGTCATTCTATCAAGAATTGGACTTTACCTTGCATGTTTTAAATTCACTAAAAGAACTAATTTACAAACATTCATTAGACAGTTAGACTACACCAGTTGTACTGTATGCTTTAGAATCAGTGAAAACAACAGGCTAATTTGTTCAGGAATTAGACTATACTGACTCTTATGAGTCAGCTCTTTTTAGTGAATCTAAAACTTGAAGCACAACCGAGTGTTCAGGAGTTGGGCAACAATGATTGAGCTGTATGTTGTAGATTCATTAAAACAAACTGACTCATTACAGCCATTCGTTTGACAGTTGCATGACTCTGGTTTTGCTGTATGGTTTTGTTCATGTAATAAACTACCCTGGTCATTCTGTAAAAAAATAAATAAATAAAAAATTGGAGCAAGAAATGATTCTCAACACACAACTGTACTTAAAACCCACAGTTGAACATCCATTTGTGTTCATTCCCATTACTGCAGTGAATCTGGCTTCTCTTACTAGAGAAATCTGTCAACATTCCTTCAGTGAAGGGCAGCAGCTCCACAGCCATTTAACTCACATTACTAATATGCCTGGGGCTTGGAATTACAACCTAGCTTTAATTACAGGATTGAGTTGCAGGGTCTTAATGGAAGAGACTGGTTTGCATTTGTGCAACATTTCATACTGGGCCATAAAGTTGGGGAATGTGCTCATTATGGCATACAGCTGCCAAAACATTCACAAATTATAAAATACACCTGTACAAGAGTGTTTATTATTATCTTGTCCAGAAAACACATACAATCAACTGCCAGGGTATATTTGGTCATTAAATTGTGAGGAAATGTCAGAATGTACCATAAGGTCCTAGTACAGAAGCAGATAAATGAGCTGTGCTGTAACCCACCATCAAGACACATCTTGTCGAAGAAAATGACACCCCATCGACATCAAATTCGTAAGAGAGACTATCATTTTACGAAGAAAGACATCCTCTGCAATTACAATCGATTCTTTGACCTCCACAGACAAGTGGAAATAAACGAAGTGACAGGTGGTTGCCGGCTAATGATCATGGTTGCGCAAGTCGCCGAGCCACGCCACGGCTGCAAGGTCACAGCGGGATGCCGTGATTGGCCGTTCTGGTTGCCAGGTCACAGCTGGGCAGCTTGATTGGTTCTTGAGGTTGCCAGGTCACCCGAACACATGAAAGCAGGCAGGCAGTTGTAAGGCACCACTGATATGCATCACGTTCTCTGAAGTGCACAAAGGACAAACTGCTGTTATTTTCCACAAAGCATAATTCAATAATGAAAAAGGTCGACTCAATATGCGGAGGAGAATCAAAACCAGAGATGCAAATAACGCATGACTTTGAGTAAATAAATATCCAATCCCCTACAGACGGTCTGGGGTGCGATCTCAGCATCCAGCCAAAGACTTTGCTCTCATCACCCCAGTAATCCTTTTATTTGTCCACTGCGGAGTGCGTTCTCCAAACAGATCTGTTAGATTTGACACCAAATTTCATTTTCCGCTAAATGCCAGAGTTGAGAATTGCATCGTCGACCATTCCCCAGGCCTCTCAGAAGTAAATGAGTCGGAGAATATTAGGAGACAGATCACTCAGCCGTCACAATGACTGAGGAGGCACTATGAAACATAGAGGAAAAAGTGCCGCTCGCCAAGCTCTTCCACGACAGAGAAGTTTTAAACCGTATCTGTGTTTGTCGTTTTGATAACAAAGCGACGGAAGAATCTATCCGTGCCGGGATTGCGGCACAGTGAGCGAGCCGCAACTGCAGCTCCCGGCTGCTCTGCTGAATTGGAGTGTGAAATATGACCAGGCGCTGCTTAATAACACACCTGCTGTTTTGAACGTCTGTCCTTCTAAATCCTCCGCTAGCGCACTGACGGTTAACGCTCCTGGCTAAAACGCGCCAAAAAGCGGTGTGCTCTAAAGCGTGTGGTTCTTAGAAATTACTGTTGAGCTCAGTCTGTTCGGTTCATTCAAATGCACGCAGTTGCCCTATCAGAGTGTAATTACGCAGTTCCACTATTTGCATCGGGAACACGCAACATAGCGGACAGCAGGTAACGGCAATTTCCGACGACGCCTTTTAAGTCTTGCTGAGAAAATATTCCAGTGCTCCTTTGCTGTCAGCTGTCACGGCCATCGCCTTTGTTGCGCTGAACGCTGTGGTTGCAGTGGAGCTATTTTGCATTCTTTTTCTACACTCACTCCGTAATGGGAGGAATGACAATAAAACTACTTGACGTGCATGCCTACTAGATTAAACTATGTGGTTTACAGAATATGGTTGATTTCCAAACTGTCTTCAGTAACTGCCTACTCCACCTCCTCCTTCTGGTTTTGGATTTGGCTGCATTTACACCTAAGGCCTAATGAACAATGTCTGTTTACATTTACATTATCAACTAGTAAATAACACCCCATAAAACTGCTAAAACCTCACCAAATTGATCTATAACAGGCCATAAATTGTGGTTTTGTCTCCAAAACAGAGAGTTTGGCTGCACATAAAGCTTATAATAAAACCAAACAGACTGAATGGATACAAGAAAGGTTCATATGTAAATTACGTACTTCAGTATTTCATATCAATCACACAGAACTCCCACACATTCAGTAGCTTGACTCTGCCATGTAACATTGGCACTATTCAGATGATAATTGTTTCTCAGGGTTAAGTCTGTAAATTAATTTATGATCATATGTACACATTCAGAAGACAATTAATTCATGAGTAAGAATGAGTTCTGTCAGTCATTGTACAGAACAACACAATAATCAGTCTTACAAGTTAAATAATGTTATTTTTTATGTCACCCTGGACCACAAAACCAGTCATAAAGGTCAGTTTTTTGAAATTGAGATTTATACATCATACGAAACCAGAATAAATAAGCTTTCCAGTGATGCATGTTTGTTAGGAAAGGACAATATTTGACTGAGATACAACTATTTGAAAATCTGGAATCTGGTGCAAAAAATATTGAGAAAATCACCTTTAAAGTTGTCCAAATGAAGTTCTAAGAAATGCATACTAATCAAACATTAAGTTTTGACTGCAGGAAATTAACTAAATATCTTCATGGAACATGATCTTTACTTGATGATTTTTGGCATAAAATTAAAACCGTTCATTTTGGCCCATACAATGTATTTTTGGCTATTGCCACAAATATACCCATGCTACTTAAGACTGGTTTTGTGGTCCAGGGTCACATATAAATGTATAGCAATTTTACTGCATACCTGTTGCTGACATTACTTCAATTTAACGGCTCCCTCTCACATTTCTGTCACATTAGTTTTCATTTGACCAAAAATGCACATTATTACAATTACTCATTATAGCACAGTGTAATTTGAAAAGGATGACTTTTGGATTCATTCCTACTTTTAAATTCACAGATGTGGATTTGGATGGAAATTAAGCTTCCACACATCCCTATTTGTCAAAAAACAGCAAGCGATTTAAATGTTTTCGTGGGTAGCAAGTGAAAAGCAGACATTTCCAATTTGACTAATCACTAATCCCTGTAAATGCCAAAATGACCTCAATGAACAGAGCTAAGAAACAAAGAATTAAAGAAGACATCAAACACAGTTGCATGTAGGTCAGTGCAACCAGATGTCAGATATCACTACCACTCAAGTTTTTGCATATAAATGGTGTTTCCACATTAGCAGTGTGTGGACATAATAACCCTACAATGACATCCTCAACAAACCTAAACAGTCTTATTTATCAAGCTGTTATGATTTTCTGAGCAATATGATGTCATACTGCTCAAGCCCCGCCCACAGCTGCTGACAGACTTTAGAGTATTAACGTGTTTCCACCCTCAGCCAGTTGTGCGCTGTCCGCCATTTTCTCCACGCTCAAGCAATGTAAGCAATGCAGGTGTTTTGTATTTGGATGTAAAAGTGAACTTCCAAAATGCAGTTTAAAAGCAGCTTCAAAGGGCTCTAAACGATCCCAGCCGAGGAAAAAAGGGTCTTATCTAGTGAAACGATCGGCCATTGTTTTCAAAAAATACAAATTTGTATACTTTTTAAGCACAAAAGCTTGTGTAGCACAGGCTCTGGGATGCACATACATGGGTTGTTCTTGAATGATTCATTCATTTTGAATGAATCTTTAATGTGACTCGGGACGAACGAGTCTTCTCGGGGAGTGATTCGTTCAGTCGCGCATGCGCAACATCCTATTAGGTTCTGTGCTAGAGTTTTGAGTCTTTTGGTTTTTCGAGTCGTTCGTTCATCTTATGGGGCTGTCACGTGATGCTTATTTTGCAGCTGTGTTATAAGTTGGATAATGTACATCCAGTTGTTATTGCAAAATAAAGATGTATATTATCCCATATTTATTATAATCTTAATTCAAGTGCTTTTAAAGTCAGACAGTAATCAGTGTTGAGTGCTACTGTAAGGTAAACTCTGCCTGGTTTAAATGTTTCAAACTGATTAACAGTTGAAAATATTTGAAATTTAGAAAAGTAATCAAATTACGATCAAATTACAATCAAATTTTTTTAAATCAAATTTTTCCCCTCAGAATGGACAAACTCGCTTTTGTTAAGTTAAATCGAGTTATAAAGTCAGAAATACACAATATAAACTTGCGTTTGCGAGTCAGGATATGTGAATATAACATGTCGCCTATGAACTGTGTATGTGAATATTATGTAGACCTATTGTTTAAAGCAGTAGTTTTCAAACTGGTCCTGGAAGCACCCCTGCCCAGCACATTTTGCATGTCTCCCTTATCAGATATATTCAACTCATGTTGTGCAGTTTCTACTAATGAGCTGATGAGTTGAATCAGGTGTGTTAGATGAGGGAGACATACAAAATTTGAATGGAAGGATGCTCGCAGGACCGGTTTGAAAACCACTGGTTTAAAGCATATTTATGCTTTAAAAGTAGAGTAATCATATCAGGTTTCACCTATAGTCTGTCTGTTAAAACGTCTGCGTTTTGCTTCAAACGGCGGTTTTGACGACAGTATTCAAGAAAAATTATTTGTATTCCGAATCTGACATCCAAAGGCACAACAATACATCTATCTCTTATTCCGTGGATTTTTCCTGTTTCTCTCCACTTGTTACCAGTGTTTTTTCTGCAACCACTATGTGCCGCAGCTGCAAGAGACGTAACTGTGACGTCTACTCGAAATTGGTATATAAAGTCGCTCAACCGGAAACTCTATCGCAAGCACGGCATGATCAGGACGTTTCTCAGTGGTACGTTTAAACTTTGTATGTGGTACGAATTGTATTGCTGTCGTATCATGTAAAAAGTTAATTTTAACCACTGATTGTTCAGATCATCATCTTTCGGCAATGAAAACAAAACAAACTTGCTACAGAACACAGCGTCTTCTCGACATAATGTAAACACAGTAACTAGCGAAAGTGTTTGTGGGCAGGTCAGACTGTTTGTATTTTGTTGGCAGGTGGGGATTATGCAAATGTGTTGCCTAGTGACGTATATTAGTAACAGGCAGAAGATTCGAAAATATGGTGATTCGTTAAGGTGGTTCAGAGTCGACTCTTTCTTTTGAGAGACAATATCTATTTATCACACACTATTTTAACAGCTTTTGCAAACTGCAAAACCTTCTAAAACCCATATGACCTGCTTTTTAAATTCTAGTGTATATCAGATTTAAAATTACACATGAAGTGGCCCCATCAGTTGCCAAACTTTCTGATCTCATAAGTGTCATTGCTGCCATCTCCATCCCTCTGAAGTTTCACCTCTGCGGCCATCATTTATTCCTATACTTTTCACCCTACCTGCCCCTTTATCTCCTCCTCCTACTTCTCATTTGGCTAGATGTAGTAGCGTTAATGTGATCTGCCATGCTTCAGTAAAACACACTCTAATCTCCCTGGCTCTACGGGTAGAGTTGGACCCTCTCTGCTATTCCTGGCTCCGCCATCCCTCATGTTTATGGTCCATCTCTTATGATGCGCTTGTCATTGGAGCGCTCGTTTCATTGTTCGAGAACCCTTGTGTTTTTGCACCTTCGATGAATAGGCAAAAAGGGAATAAGCGGGATTGATGCCGAGGTATTTTCAGGGTCTCCAAAGGGAAAGTGAGAACCCGAGGGAGGGTAGACATTGATAAACCATGTAACAAGTTAGATGTGATTGCATCAGCATCTTTACCTCTCAAGAGATTGCAGTGGATGCATGAAGCATGCCGCGTGTTATGAAAAAGGTTTGTAAAGAAAGTCCTGTCATTGGTTCTATTACAAACATGCACCGGGGATAATTGGGAAAGGAAATGCACATAAATGACATCGTAAACCTGCTAACGCCACGTTTAATGCAATCTTTTCTCTTGCGGCTGTGCGATCGGCATGGTACAAGTCATTATTTTCAAATAGGCTTCGGGGGCAGAGAATACTTGTATTCAAATCAGTGGTCACATTATTAAACATACACGAGCTTGACAGGGTAATAGAGAAAGTGTGAGTGGGATACGTAGAGAAGAAAAGAGGAAGGAGGGGGGGGGGGAGCCGGCAGCTGAGCTGGTCTGGAGGATTAGGATGCTATGTGGATCATTTCTCTCAAACGCTGCCCACAGGTGAGCCACTTAACCTAGGCGGTGCTGATGATCAGCTGGCATGATGGAGGTCAAAGGAGACGCTGATAAATCACAGAGATGATGATGCCGGCTTCACCACATCACTTTAAGGCCGCTGCCGCCTTTCCAACACGCAATCTGGGATCATCACTATCGTTCTTGCCGACATGTGGAGGTGAGTGGATCTGATTTCAGGATTTTGTCCTATGTCTAACCCTGGGTATCTCAGGTTAGGGTCACTTTTAACCCAGTGTTAGCCAGAAATTCACACTAATTTGGATATAATTGCTTTAAATGTAGTGTACATGGAACGACACTGTTAGAATGTTACTGTAGGGTTGTTTAGTGACAGACAGTCGACTGTGTTTAGATTCGGCAATGAATAGCACTGAAAATGTTATCTAAGGATTTAAAAGGGATTAAGACAGAGCTATTATATAAAGTGGGGTCAAAACGAGACCACTCAAAGTGGAAAATGCTTCTATTCTGCCTTTTTCTTTACTTTTTTCACTACAAATTCAGCATAACAATTTGAGAGAAAAGTTATCTTAAATATCTCATTCATTTTGCATGTGTGTGTTTTTTTAATAATAACTTTTTTAACAATAACTGTTTATTTCCAGGTTGAATTAAATTATAATTTACAGATTTTCAACATGGATTTAGAACGTTCAAATATTTAGAGTCAGTATGATTTTTTTAAATGATTACAAACATTTATTTGATGCATACAAAAAAGAGATACATGTATATGATACAGTATAAAACATTATTGCAATTTAAGATATCTTTTTTCTTTGTAATATATTTTACAATAGAATTTATTCCCATTACGCAAAACTGAAATTTCAGTGTCATTACTCCAGTCTTACAGTTTTACATGATTGCAATATCACACGGCTACGAGTGTGATATTGCATTTATACAATAGTTCGATGGCACGGGTGAGTAAATACATAAGAAACAACAATGGTGTGTCTTTAAAAATCCTCTTTTGTGCAGAACTACTTCCTTCTGCCACAGATTCAAATCTCAGTTTGACAGTTTAATAGCTGAGCTCAAGCCTCTGTTACGAAATCGAAAATGCCACTTTAGAACTAGTAACATTGAAAGCTTATGAGAGAAATGGAGTGAGCCAGTGTGATTACCTGCATCTTATACAGCACTTATTCTTCAGCTCAATCTCATATTCACAGTAAAAAATTTGTCCACTGAGGAAAGCGATATCTTTGTTGTACTATCCTTTCATCTGTTAAGGGTGATTCCGATGACGACACTGCTCAGTGCATTTGTTGGCTGCATCATACAAAGTGTTGTTAAAGTCCCAATGAAATAAAAATTGAAGCTTTTGAATGGCATGTAGTGTATAGAGGATAGGAAACGATTCATACAGTGTAAATATGCATTCTGTTGGGGTGAATGAAATCTGGTTTCGCTTTGTGTCAAACAAACTACCGCACACAGCCTGCTCCGGTCCAGAGACACGATAGCACGGAGCAGATCATATGCGTGACTCAGCACAGACCACAAAACGTATTGGACACATTTAAATTCTACACAGAATGCTATTTTATAAATAGATAATGTGATATGGATGAGATTGTGGCTGTCATACGCTGTGAAATGGCTTTGGCCCAAGCTATAATATAAACAAAATGCTATTGGCTATTTTAAAAAGGGGGTGGGACTGCTGGATATGTCTCACCCTGTCTTCTTGTTTCAGTTGAAATTAATCAACACATTGAATAAAGCTGCATTTATCAAAGCACTGCAGTGGACCTTAAAAAATAAAAATAACTTTCTTGTTTACATCCCTTTTTCAGTCTCTTTCAATATTAAAGTCTTTACTGCTGACTCACTCATAAGAACAGTCTAGATGGCGACACGCATTACCCAATACTAAATGTTGTTATTAAATACTACCATAATTTATATAAAATATGATTTATTTAAAAATAACTTTTAATAAAGAACAACAGCCATCATAAAAGTTGCTAGGTAATTCAGTCAAAAGAACAAAGGCAGTGCTCTGACATACAGCATTAAAGTTACATAAATTCTAATGTGATGAGAATTGTCCCTCGGACAAAACTATTTGCTCTGGAACAAATATTAGATTAATGAGACCAAACACTGCCTGTTAGATTTACCCAAAACAAATTATATCTCATGTTTAACCACTATAGAGACATCAGAGCCAGTGGCAAATTCCAGAAGATCTGGCCAAGGTGAGGCTGCTCTCAGGTTCATGAGTGCTGAATGGCTGCTGATGCCCTGGTGCTCACATCTCCGAAAACATTGAAGAAAATAGACTATTTTAATTAAGAATAGTTATCTTTCTGAACAAACCGCATATTTGCCTAAAACTCTTAAAACTCTCTTTCGTGACACAAAAACGGTATTATTTACAAAATATAGTGGATCTGGGCATCCGCCCCGACACTCGCTGTGAGAAATACTGCAAGCAGAGTGATACAAATGGTGAAACGGTTGGAGTTACGATATCACTAGAATATCACACTACTCTCAGCCAATCAGATTCGAGAACCAGAAAGAACTGTTGTATATATATGATGAATAAATCAACATTTAGATTCATATACCAGTATATAAATCTAAAAGAGAAGAAAGCATTTAAACATCCAAAAAATTACATTTCAGCTTTAATTACTAACCCAAGGCTTGAACAGTGTGCAACATGGAGCATGATAACCCAGGGTTTAAAATCCAATATGGTATATGAGATACTGAGTCTGTGCTGTCCTAGGGGAAGCAGCTGCGATGAGCGTTGCATCGTGTTAGACGTCACTCGGTAGGTGTTACAGATGTGTCATTTTCACGAAGTCAACGTGGCAGGTGTCTCAACGTATGTGACAAGTCAGTAGCTGTGGTTGTGTTGTATTTTGGTGATGTGTGCGGTGGCAGGTGCAGGGACTGGGTAACATGGACAAGAAAATAGCAGACAGGAGGTTTTCTGACACACTGCTGTAGGTGCAGGCCACTTCTGCAATTCCAGGTTGTAACATTCTGTGATTGCTCCTGAATAATTTATCGACACTTTTAAATAAAACGGGACTCAGAAAATGAGGAGAGCTCAAGCTAACCCTTGTTTATTCTCTACGGTCTCATTCTCCCGCCCGAATGCACACGGATTTCATAGACTTCTGTTTAGAATGAGATTAGGTCCACGGATGCAGAAACCGGTTCCAGGTTTGAGTGGGCACTGCGAATGTCATGTAAATGCCATTGGGGAAATCGATCCAAAGGGAGACCTTTTTCTTGGCTACCCGTGAAATTATCACACACTGAGAGAAATGCAGCACAAAACAGACATTCAAAGGTGCATAGAAACATATACACAGGATGAATTAAAACCTACTCTGACAAGCATGATGCTTTTATTCGCACGGACACTGAAATGCTTTCATGTGATGACCTTTTACATGCTGTGAGCTCCATCGATAGGTGGAAAAAGAGAGAGAGAGAGCAAGATCACACCGGCGCTGTGTGCATCCTCTCTTAATTAAAATCCTCTAATGCGGCATGCTGAACGTTGAGAGTGGACCAATCACAGAGCTTCATTCTCAACAATATTGAACAGCAGCATCTCCTAAAGTCCTCTCTCTGGAGGGGCAGCAGTGCGCTTGTCTAATGACTAAAAGCCATAACAAACACCAAGCCTTCATTACTCTCATTCTTAGCCACCTATTTCATCAATCAATACACCACATCATCCTGTCTCACCCACTAAAGCCTAATGATATACACAGACAGTGCCTGTTCCTTTTAAATGACCAGACGGTGCATTTAATCTCAGAACTTTCAATACTTCCTCCAGTCTGATGCAGTACATTGTCATTGTTGGATCTATAAGTGGCTTGTTAGTCATCCTTGTTAAAGCAAGCATCTCTATAATTATAGCTCATACTTAGGGTTAGTGATTTCAGCAAACCCTTAAGTATTAAGGTTTAATGTTTAACTCATCCTGCTGCTAAATGATACTAAAAGATACCTCAAATTAAGGAACCAGTTGGGGAGAGGCTATTACTTTTCTAAAGGAGCAGACTTCGATTTTTGCTTTGTGGATGGTGAAGATGAAAAAGACTTGCATTGAAAGGGACCAAAGCCTTAACTAGATACTTGAATATTGTAGGAGAGATGGACTTGGGTTAGCAAGCAAGCAATTAGCAACCACGAGAACACCTTAGCAACCACTGAGCCACGCCCTAGCAACCACACAGAACACCTAACAACCACCTAGCAACCACATTTATTTTTTACGTTTGTAAATATATATCTGTGTGATATCAAAGTAAAAATATATTGAGGTTATATGGGCCTGAATGAATGCTAGGGTGTTCTGGCTGGTTGCAAGGCATTCATTTATACATTAAGGTGTTGTTAGGGTGTTGTGGCAAGTTGCTAGATGTATCTAGGGTGATATATCATTGCTATGAGTGTCTGGAGTGTTGTGGCTGGGTGCTAGGCATTTATTCATACATTAAGGTGTTGCTAGGATGTTTTGGTTGGTTGCTA
>NPDK01036095.1:445-11620 GCA_013461565.1 Labeo gonius
GGAAGATCTCCCTCCCGATCACATCACGGCCCACAGAATCAAGAGACGCGAGCACACGCTGAGCTCACTCCAGAGCGCTTTATAAATCCCACACATTTGCAATGCATGAATCACACTTTCCCTCGCAAAAACGTCCTGTAGCACTAAACCAAAGAATACATTTTACAGCCCTGTAAATTACCATTCACCCCTCCCTGCGTTCTGCTGTCCAAGGTTACAGCACGTTCGCTTCCACCACTGATCAAAAACGGTTACCGTGAGAGTGCTAATTTGTAGACCTCAAAATTAAGGTCCTGTCATGTTGTTCCAAACACATGACTTTCTTTTCTCATTTAAATTAGAATGAATTGGGAATGCAATGAATTATCAAAGAATAATGACTTAAATATTCAGCTATTTGTCAAACAAAGATATTATTTTACTTCAGAGGACTTGGAATAAAGCAGTATACGAGTCGTATGGATTACTTTATGACTCTTTTATGGTGGTTTTGCATCCTTTTTGAAACATCAAAGTCTCACCCCCAATTCATTTTAACTGCATGGAAAAACTATCTTTTGTTCCACATGCACTCCAACAAATGTCTTTGTTTGGTTTTCATGTTCACATAACATTGCAACTTTAATCTTCTACAAAAGAAAACCATACAACCTGAGGGTGAGTAAACAAAGGCAGAATTGAAATTTTTGGGTAAGCTGTTCCTTAAAAGACAACTTGAAAGAGAATTTTATCCTGTCCATTTTTTTTTTAAATGCATGCTTTTAAAGGGTCAGATCACCCAAAAATGAAAATTCTGTCATTAATTACTCGTTCATCTTCGGAACACAAATGAAGATATTTTGAATGAAATTTGAGAGCTTTCTGACCCTGAATAGACAGCAATGGAAATACTACCTTTCTGGACTTTGAACATGGTAGTTGCACTGCTGTCAATGCAGGGTCAGAAAGTTCTCAGATGTCATCAAAAATATCTTAATTTGTGTTCTGAAGATGAACGAAGGTCTTACTGGTTTGAAACGACATGAGAGTGAGTGATTATTGACAGAATTTTGGGTGAACTAACCCTTTAATCTTATTGTGAATCATTCATCCATGCAGGTTTTATTTATTTATTTATGTATTGACCACGTTATTCATCATAAAAAATTCTTCATTTATTTTGTCCGTATAAAACCTGACCCTTTCTTAAAGTTGACTGCAAACTTACATGCAGAATGGCCTCCATCCAGTCAACAACTGGTACACTGAATCAATTCCGTGTTCTACATTTTTATCTTTTTACTTAATACATTTCACCTGGATGTACGTCACAATACAGAAGAAAAGATTAGTCACTAATTCTGAAACACTGCCACTATATTGCTCAATCCAGAGCTTTTAAAGGGGTCCTATTATGCTTTTTCACTCTTTTAGTCAGTGTGTGGTGTGTATGTTTGGGCATAAAAAGATCTACATAGTTACAAATCTCAAAGACCACTCCAAAGGGAGATATTTTGTTTTTAAAAAATACCTTTTCCAGAACTACAACAAACGACTCCTTTGGACTACAGCGTTGTTTCCCCGGATGTTATGATGTCACAACGTGGGCCATTAGAATATCATTAAAATAAATCCCGCCTACGGAAATTTGAATGGTTGTGGGGTGGGTAAGGATGAGGTGGGGGATTAGCCTAACTTTAGCGATGCAGTGTGGAGAGCCGTTTCTGGGACGATTCAACGAGCCGCAGAGCAAACAAGCATCAACGAGATGCGCCGCAATCTGCTCCGGTGGCTGTGTTGGAGACGCCCCGTAGACGTGTGCAGTGTGTAGTAAGAGATTTATTCATCATGCAGTGTATTTAGCTCCACTTATAAGGCCAGTGGTTTTTTTAAATACATAAACTTGTACAAGACTAGGCTAGGCTAATCAGCGATGATGTTCTTTGCTCGTTTTCTGTTGCAGCTTTTTGAATAACTAGGGAAATGTAAGCATTATAATTAGTAACTTACAATGTTTGATCTAATTGTTGTCATGTTAAATACAAATTAAGTCATAATAAAAACATTAGGCTGCTTTTAGCCTTATACTGGCGTTGGTTTCAGCCTAAGTGTATATGACTTCTTTCTTTCAGACGAATGCAATCAGAGTTATATTAAAAATTATCCTGCCACTCCCAAGCTTTAGAACGGTATAGACAAGTGTTTCTCTTCATCAGTCCAAAACAAGTCCAATAAAGTGTATCCATCCATAATAAAAAATGCCTCACACGGTTATATTTAAATATATAGCCATATTTAAATGTAAGAATCACTTTAATCCAACAATCTTGCGCTAACAGTTGTACACAGAATTGCTGCCTTACTACTAAAACACCGTCTAAGTTGTTGGCCAATCACAATGCACTGGGACAGTTAACCAATCACAACACATTTCATTTTTCAGAAGGCGGGCCTTCATCAAACCCGGGCCAGGCTGGGGAGAAAGGTATTGTAATAATGTAAATTATGTGAAAAATAACACGTTTTTCGAACCACCAAGCATGAGAACATGTTTTAGTACACCCCCAAAACAAAATAAAGACTTAGTAAAAGAGCATAATAGGACCGCTTTAAATCAAAACCTATTCACTAGACTCTTGAACCTGCTGGACTCTTCAACCTTTGAAAAAGTTGCATCAAGGTCCCTTTTAAAGCTCTCCTGTGCCTAAAACAACAACCTTAGCAGAGTACATACACATGATTCACAGTCCTCCATACACCCAGGAACACGACACATAATATCTCCAACATAACTCAAAGAATATACAAAAAAAACTGTTCCTTCCTCAAAGCGCACCTTTAGCACAGTTGGCGAAAACGATCATGTGGAGAATGAGAATGAAACAGAGACATTGTTGGAGTGTATATGACCATTCGATATGAGGACTGTTTATTAAAAAAGCAGAATGATGGCTGTAACAGGCCGGTGTGAGTGATGTGTTGACTTGCGTTGGACACCAGAGACTGAGGTGAGGACACACTGGACCGAGCGAGGGGTGTAGAGGCTCGTGCTGTGTCTCACAGCAATCTCCCCACACAAGCTTTGATTCGCAGCTTGAACCCCCCCCCCTGTGGAAGCGTTTTCTGTGGATTCATTTAACGGTGAAAGGAAGATGGGGTTTCTCATAGGAGTTCCTCAGCAAGGCAGCGGGACAAAACACACACTGTAAAACATATTCAGCTGCACTCAACGAGATAAGCTGTAATGAAAGAATCCCATTCAGTAGCGGAAGAGATTTTTCTTTCGATACCTTCATACCTTATGTTATTGTAATCTATGTCATATTTAAAACAGAAGGGAATCTCTCTCATTGATGTGGTTATATGTGAAATTCAAGAGCACAAAACAAAAAAAGCAATACACAAAAACAATTATAAAATATATAGAGGGGCTCCGTTCCAAAATGGAGTGATCTGCCTACAGAGGTAGCATTTTCAGACATCATAAACACATTCCCAACACAAGGGCTGTTCCATAAGGTATCTGGTTTCAGCCTAAATGTGCATTCACAACTGTTCAGGGACTTTTTGTAAGTAAAATCCTGGCATTTCGATGGAAATTCACATAAACAAGATTATTTTCTCATGCAGATTAGAATTGGGTTGAAGTTTGTCACACAAATTTGCCACGTTGACCAAAAGAAAGCTGCTTTGTGGTCTACACTGCTGACAACGGACATTTTTTGCCTAGAAAATTTCATTGAAATTTTGCAGATGTTACCACATCTATTTCCAATTAAGGGGGGACCGCATGTATCCTTTGTTGGGAGGGCAATCCCACAGTGCACAAAAAAAGTGCAGAATGTATGTTAAAAATTATAGTTCACCCAAAAATTTAAATTCTGTCATTAATTTCTCACCCTCATGTAATTCCTTCATCTTTGGAACACAAATTGAGATATTTTTGATTAAATACTTATTTTTGCTACTTATTTTTACTAATACTTTTTGTGTGCAAATTTTTTATTTTTGTTTTCATTGCAAACAAAAAGTATTCTCGTAGCTTCTTAAAATTATGGTTGAACCGCGGATGTCACAAACTATTTTAATGATGTCCTTATGATCTTTCTGGGACTTGAACATGGTAGTTATGTTGCTGCCTTTGCAGGGTCAGAAAGCTTTTGGATTTCATTAAAAATATCTCAATTAGTGTTCCGAAGATGAACAAAGGTTTCACAGGTTTTGGAACAATATGAGTAATTAATGACAGAATTGTAATTTTTCTGTGAACTATCCCTTTAAAATTCAAATTGTGTACTATAATTAAAATTGATTATTTTATGCAGTTGTGTAATGTCAAACATAACTGACATCAATAATGAGTCAAATCTCCTTTGTGTAAGAAACATGTATGTAGAGCTTTCAAACAAATCACTTATGACGTTGAAGGTTAGGATGTTGACTTAGAAGCCTACAGTGGCATGCAAAATTTTGGGAACCCCTTGCAGAATCTGTGAAAATGTGAATAATTTTAATAAAATAAGAGAGATCATACAAAATGCATGTTATTTTTTATTTAGTACTGTTGTGAGAAAGACATTTTACATAAAAGATGTTTACATACAGTCCACAAGACAAAAAAATAGCTAAAATTCTTAAAATAAAGTTTGGTAACCCTTGGTTCTTAATACTCAGTGTGGTTACCTGGAAGAGCTACGACTGTTTTTTTTTGTTTTGTTTTGTGATGGTTGTTTATGAGTCCTTTGTTTGTTCTGAACAGTTAAGCTGAGCACTGTTCTTTAAAAAAATTCTCAGGAGCCAGCATCTTTTGCATATTTGAACTCTTTCCAGCAGTGACTGTACAACTGAGGACAACTGGACAATTGAGGGACTCGAACACAACTATTAAATAAGGTTCACACATTCACTGATGCTCCAGGAGGAAACATGATGCAATAAGAGGCGGGGGTTTGAAAACCTTTTGAATTTGAAGATCAAGGTAAATTGTGCTCAATTTGTCTTCCGGGAAACATGCACGTATCTTCTGTTGTTTCCAAAATGCAGAACTAAATGAAAAAAAAATTATATTTCAACAAAATAAGAAAAATGTTGACATCTTCTTCCTGTTCAAAAGTTTTCACCCCCTGGCTCTTTAATGCACTGTGTTTCCTTCTGGAACATCAGTGAATGTTTGAACCTTTTTTAATAGTTGTGTCTGAGTCCCTCAATTGTCCTCAGGGTAAAAAGATGGATCTCAAAATCATACAGTCACAGTCACTGCTGGAAAGAGTTCAAATATGCAGAAGATGCTGGAAAACTAAAGAATCTGGAGGATTTTTCTAAAGAACAGTGCTCCGTTTAACAGTTCAGAACAAACTCATGAACAACCATCACAAAACAAAAAAACTGTGGTCGATCATCTAGTTAACCACACACAATATTAAGAACCAAGGGTTCCCAAACTTTTGAAGGGGGTTATTTTAATAATTTCTGTTATTTTTGTGTCTTGTGGACTATATGTAAACATTGTTTATTTAAAATATCTTACTCAAGACAGTACTAAATAAAAAAGAACATGCATTTTGTATGATCTCTCTTATTTTGTCAAAATTATTCACATTTTCACAGATTCTGCAAAGGGGTTCCCAAACTTTCGCATGCCACTGTATGCACAAGTAGGTAACCATGGCAGCTCACTTAGTTTTGAAACAATGCTAGATTATAGTGCCTACATTGTTCTGTATTGATATTTGTTCTAAAACCTTAATCTATTAAACTTTTAATTCTTATAATTAAAACCTATAATTAATTCAGCTCAAAGCAGGTAAAATACAAACAGTTTTGTAGATAATTTCATTCTTTCAGGTTGTGTGATTTCTTTTCTTATGCCTATTGGCAGACAAAATAAATGCAATTGGTGACTAAAATGACTTAAGGATTAAAATGACCTGAAACTTTAACACTAGTCATTAGGTGCATTGGTATTGTACAGTATTGTACAGTATAATTAGTTGTTTTAGAGTTACTGTTTAATGAGTTTATACCTCTGGACTGGCAGGGTTGAAAGCCACATTGAGGACGGTTTCAGAGTGTCTCGGGAGCTTATGGAGAAAGCTGCTGCTGCGTGTGTCATACACATAGGCCTGGAAGAAATGTTAAAAAAACAAAGTCTCAGCACAGCACATGAAACACATATTATTAACAGCAATATGAAAGGCACAATATGTAAGTTTTCACCGCTAGAGAGCAAATATTCAAAAAACAAACAAAGAACCAAAGTAGTTTGCTGATGCTGTGACTGAGTGTGAAATCATGGGAGTTGTTGTCTCCATCCTCACAGCTGACGCAATCCATTGGGACTCGGGCAGAAATCATGTCTATGGATAAGCTAATGTATTAAAGACTTCAAGATCACTGTAGTATGAAGCATGGTGGGGCTGAAAGTGGTGGAAGTGGAACGAGGATGCTGGAGCGATTTCTAATGGGAGATGAGTGAGATACATGGCTTGAAAGCAGTGGAGCTTTTATTATGCCACAGTCGACCACTTCTTCCAGTCATGCATATGTAAGAAAAGGCAGTGGTGTTTTATCATACTAGACACATTTGAGTGTGTTGAAAGTTTGGTTATAATGCTACTCTGTGCTTTCGTCACCTGTTTAATAAAATACATGGCATATTAAAATGTCTTTGGGGTTTCCATGTTTTCTACAAATTAAAACAGGAAAATCAAGGGTGTATGACGTCATTGGCAGGCGACGCAATGACACGCTCCCTTACACTAGTTACAATTGCTTATTTCTCTGGATTTAAACATTCTTCAAAACATTTGGGGTAATGTAAGTACACAAGTCAGCAAAATATATAATACTGTTTTAGTGGTTTTTGGATATTTTAATCAAACATCTTGCAATCATTACATATTCACCCAGTTTGTAAAATTATAGAAACATTCAGATACTGTCTTTAACTTCAGCATCTGAGAGACTTAAAAATGTAAAAAAAATATCATAACAACCCCAGAATTTTCAGTGGTAGTCTAACTGTTCTTTAACAAGGATTTTTAGCATATTACTTACAGCATTTACAGAGAAAATCTACAATATCTGTCATTAACAGATAATCGCTGGAGATGTAATCGCTCAGGAGACTGGTTGGATTCCTCCATATGTTTCTTATTCAGGCCTCTTAGGAAATACATGGGTGTTCTGTGAAAGACACAGGTCTCGGTGCCAGAAAAAGCCAAAGATCACTAGCAGGTTTTGCAACATCCAATTAAGTGTATATTTAAGGCATTTAGCAGACGGGCTTATCTAGAACAACTTACAAATCAACGTCAGCTTGCTTTAGCTTCACATGTAAAACTGAATGTTCAACAGATATGAAGCCCATGAGATCGGCCAACACTGTGTCCAAATTAAAACATGATGCAATAAGGGAACAATCAATTAAAGCTTTCCTGTTCAAGTTGTATCACAACCAGCTACCAATAACATTTTATCAATGTTTAGTTTTATGGTTGGGTAGCTCTGCCATAGTGAAATCTAATTGGTCCAAATGCATTGCTAAAGTTCTCTTACATTCATCCACTTACGTTTGTTCATAAATGGAATTAATCGTATCGTTCCAAAAGTGCATGCATTTCTTTCTTCTACGGAACATAATAGAAGATATTCTGAAAAACGTCTCTTTGGTTTTTTGGTGCATACAATCCACTCTCATTGTATGCTTCACAGAAGAAATTGACAACGACGGTGCACAAATGATGACAGAATTTTTATTCTGGGGAAAACCATTCCCTTAAACTGCTTCTGATAAGTAATGGCAACACAGATGGTTAAAAGTTTAGGAAAATAGCACAACTTGCCATGCTTTCCATGTCCTCAATCCTAGATGTGGTCAAAATCAATCACTTTTTGTTGATCATACTTGTATTTGTTGCTTATGGCTTAAATATAATGTGGCTTGGAATTAACGCAGTAATGGGGTGTTGATAGAGCTCCATTTTCTGTGATTGTCTTGTGAAATATAAAATGCATCAACAAATTCATCTGGCTTATGGAAGTCTCAAGACAGCCACAAATAACAGCATAGTAGCTCACTACTGTTGTCTCCGTTCGGCTTCCAAAAAACACTGGAAAGCGGGCGGTGCTGTGGAGATCTCCTCAAAACTGTCCTGCTTTACCCAGTGTCGACGATTAATAACAGCTATCAACGCGCACATATTATTCCACTGACTTGAGCAAAGACTAAACACACATACACAAACAGAGCAGAGACGGCAGTCCTCCCACATTGACGGAGCAAATGGTGACACATATGGAAAAGTAATTGTTCAAAAAGGCTAAAAATACTCAAAATTTGGCTTACGATTTTTGATTAGAAGAAAAAATGCAAGATGTATGTAAATTTAATGACAGCAGCACAGCTGCACGAACTCCACATGTTTGTAAAATCTGATGATCTTGATGAGAAAAAAATCAAAGAGCATCTTGTGCTTCATTGGAATCAAGGACATCTAAACATCTGTAGAACAACATTTACATAATCAATTTTACTTGAAACTAATCAAATTGTGTTTAATTGACCTAGAAATAGTGCCAAATGTTCTCTGTAAAAACCTTAATCTAGGTCATTCTTGAGTGTTTGCTAGAGACAAAAGCCGCTATCGCGTTTCATTTTTCATGAAATCGTTGAGTAACATCTACAGTTTTTTTTCAAGGTCATTACCACAACAGCTCCGTAAAAGATACTTTTTTCTCAGAGCTCTTTCAACAACAGAACACCATGAAAGTATGGATACCCCACTGTTTTCCTCATATGAGCGAATTGTTTTGACAATTCTGGCAAAAGACACAAGACATGGAGAAGCTCAGCAGTAAATGTGATGCAGCTGCTGGATATGATAAGACATACTCAGAGAGGGGGAAAACTAAAGAGGTCAACGGAAAAAAGTGGTCCAGCGAAACAGAGATGATTGTAGGTTCCTCTCAAACTATCCCTCCAGATAGCAATTGTGGTGTAAATTTAATGCGCAGTTTAATGCAGTCTTTCCAACTTGTCTGTTTGTCTGTCTATCTATCTATCTATCTATCTATCTATCAAAAGGTATTCTCATAGCATCTTAAACTTACGTTTAAACTGCTGATGTCACATTGACTATTTCAACGATGTCCTTACAACCTTTCTGGGCCTTGAACGTGGTAGTTGCGTTGCTGTCTATGCATGGTCAGAAAGCTCTTGGATTTCATCAAAAATATCTTAAATTGTGTACCGAGGATGAACAAAGATCTTTTGGGTTTGGAATGACATGAAACTATGTAATTAATGACAGAATTTTAGTTTTTGGGTGATTATCCCTTTAACATTTAAACTTAGGCTGTGGATCCAGAACACTGTCTATATTTGCCTCTGTCTTTACAGATTCAACTCCATTAAGAGATCAAAGAAAACCCTGTTCTTACCTATAATGTGAGAAATGTGGTATTCAGCAGTCCTGAATGGCTTTTTTATTACCACTGTCAAGATACACAGGCTCACACTGGGCCAGAACAGGATTATCTGATTTACAACTATTCTGTATGTTCTGTACAATGCTTGTAAAAGTCTGGAGGTACTATGAGTTATTGGTCTTATGAATTCTAATACACCTTGTGACACCATAAAACACTCCACTAAAACAAGCAGAAGCTATTCTCAATAAACACAGGGAGAGGAAACAGAGACAAAGCATACAGGACATTGTAGCAGGAGATATATTACAGCAAATCTACTCACAGAATGGTCCTCTGAGCCAGTAGTTATGAAGCGACCGCAAGGTGAGAAGGCCGCAATGCAATGGTGACAGCGGTTGACATGTCTCTCATAGCGGCGAACACACCTGACAGAGATGGACAGAAACAAAGATACATTAGTTAGGTTTTGTAAATAATTATTGAATGTGTCTAATTTACATTTTTGGCTACCTAAACTGGTTTGAAGGCACTTTGTGAATAATACGCAAGGTTTTGACATTAAATACCATAAGCTAATGTGACTCAACTTTGCCCTTTATGCTTTAATTCAAATATTTATCCATTAGGATCCACTTACTTGGACAAGTTTACATTGTACACAATTGCAGTATTCACATTTGACACAACCAGTCAGAAAGAGGTTTAAAAAAAAAAGCAAGTCTCTGGCATGAAAAACAAAAGGGTCATCTGTTCTTAAACTAAATCCGTTTAAAACCAACTTTTCATTTACAGGGCTAATTTTGGCTTTCTTTGTAGACATTACCTTCTTCAGTATGTAAATATTCATTGAGCAGACACTACTTATTCAAAGCAACATGCAGCAGATAGGAACCATCTTCTGGAACACTGTGATGACTAAGAAGACATCAAGTATGTCTAAAACCACAGAATAATTTTCACTGGAGAAGGACCACACATCTGGAGGCTGTGTTTTCTTCATGAAGGTGCTATCAAATAGTCAGGATCCACGTTTCATCAGACTCCAATGTGTTCCAGAGGGACTAAGTAAACTAATGTGGGAAGAAACTTTAGAAAGCACATGAGACAACGCTTCTCTTCGTTACTCCCGTGCATGATGGGGGTTGTGTTTTCAATTGCTAGACCACATTTCCCTGCATTCTTCTAGTTTATTCCTAATGATGAATATAACATTACATACTGGGAAAAGCTTCAAGTGAAAAGAAATATAAAGCCATTGTAAAAAAAAAAATGAATTCAATCTGTATACAATGTAGTATTTCAAGTGGCCAGATAATGGCCAAAAGTAATGCACAGAGGGGATATATGCACAATATTTGTTTTTAATGACTCTACAAGTTTGATCAAAACTTGGTTAAGGTATTTAACTGACATAACTATTTGGCAAGGCAAAGTACAACTTATCATGAAATATGGGTTTTATTTTACTATGTAAAAATGCATGGAAAAACAAAAAAATAAAGCTTATAATGACTACAATAAAATAAGTTAATAAATATTTCATTGGTTCTCCCTTGTTTTGGATTATAGCTGCCATTCAACTGGGCATTATTAAATAATAATATCTCATTACTATATATGTGACCCTGGACCACAAAACCAGTCTTAAGGAGCATATTTGTAGCAAAAGCCAACAAAAAATTATATGGGTCAAAATGATCGCTTTTTCTTTATGCCAAAAAACATTAGGATATTAAGTAAAGATCATGTTCCATGAAGATATTT
>NPDK01036771.1:0-13401 GCA_013461565.1 Labeo gonius
AAAAAAAAACACAGACTTAATGCTTAAAAACAGTTACAATCTTACTGATCCTAAGCTTTTGAATGGCAGTATATGATAACAAAATAATAATAATAATAATTTAAAGAAAGACAACAGTGGGTTTTAGTGGGTGACTCTCGTCCCTTACAGAAATGTAATGGTATCAGATGGTAATACTGAAGTACCACTTTATAGGCTTAAAAAAAGTGCTTATTTTAGCCAAAAGCCAGTTCTAATACCCATTATGCATTTTTAATGATAAACAATTAAAAAAATACGTATTCTAAAAAAGAATATTTTTTCAAGCCATGAATTTTCATTTTGGTGCATTGCTACTCCAAAGCCATGTACCATGTATTCTGCTACAAATGTTCACATGTCCAAAAACATGGAACTATCATCTCCAGAAAACAAACTGGTGCTTTTTTGTAAATGGTTTAATAGCTGTACGAAATGGTTGCTGATGCTCTCCTAAAGTGACAATCTGTTCAGGTAGATCTGATGAGTTTGGCAACAAATTAGTCATGTTTTCCAGGAAACTCTATCTTACTCAAACAGTGTTTCTTTCTCTCATCCTTGTTCACTGTCAGTCTTACACAGATGTGCCCTGACAGCCTTGCATGACTGAGGGTGAACAGAGAAAGAGATGGCAAAGATGAAGGTAGCAGAAATGAGACAGACAGATCGTGAGATACAGAAACAGGGGCTGAGGGAGGATGTCAGAACTTGGGAGATTGTTCACATCAGCATTCTGGAGCTTTTGGCTTTGAAGTTTCTCTCTTACGGCATACTGAAGTGACAGACGCTCCTCGTACAGGAAAACGTTCAAACCACAATGATGCATTACACTTTGTTATAAATCAAAGTGTCAAAAAACGAGGGAAGGATGCAGAGAATGAAAGAAATAAAAGAGGAGACAGTTTCTGAGACATTTACATGCTTACCATTTAGCTTTGTTTGTAAAGCAGGATTCAAATCTGCATCTATTTCTTCACAGCAGTCTATGAGTGATGATAACACCTCAGCTCTAGCCTTATCTAAACCTGCAGCTGTCACGTATAAACAGGACCAGGATTCATATCGAATACCCACAATATATTGATGATATAAAATTAAGAAACACTGCTTGCTTCTTCTTGCTTGAAATCTTGCTTCTTTAAAATTAAGTAGCAAAATGCCATAAAAGTTCAAACAGTCATGAATCAAGAATGAATTTCAATGAATCAAGTCAAAACTCTGATTCAACAATTTGTATGCCTTCAAAATTGCACATAAATTAAAATGTTAATATAAAGATATAAAGAACATTTCTGTTTATTACGTTTTTTATATATTTATCCATTCACATAAAATAATAAGTATTTTTTTTTACTCCATTTAGTTATTTTTAGTACACTACTTGAAAGAATGTCTTGATTACTTTTAACTTACATTACATATTTATATTTAAAATACATCAAATACACTGAATCAAAATGACAATAATAGCTGACTGGTAAAATCTAAAAAAAATTAATACTATAATACACAATCTTTTTAAAATAAAAATAATTGCATTACCAATCAAAAGTTTTTGAACGGTAACATTTTTAATATGTTTTTAAAGAAGTCTCTTCTGCTCACCAAGGCTGCATTTATTTGAACCAAAGTTCAACAAAAACAGTAAAATGCTGAAATATTTGGACTATTTAAAATAACTTTTCTATACATTTTAAAATGTAATTAATTCTTGCGATTTCAAAGCTAAATTTTTAGCATCATTACTTTAGCACCAGTCACATGATCCTTCAGAAGTCATTCTAATATTCTGATATGCTGCTCAAAAAACATTTTTTATTATTATTATGCTGAAAACAGAGTACATTTTTCAGGTTTCTCTGATGAATAGAACGTTCAGAAGAACAGCATTTATATTAAATAGATTTTTAAATAGATTTTTGTAACATTATGAATCTCTTTATCATCACTTCTATCAATTTAAGGCATCCTTGCTAAATAAAAGCATTAATTTCTAGAAAAATACTATATTTCCTCAAATATTTTGAATGGTATAGGTAATGTTACAAAGTTTTTCATTTTCAGATAAATGCTGATCTTTGGATCTTTCTATTCATCAAACTTTTAAAAAATCAGCATATTTGAATGATTTCTGAAGGTTCATGCAACACTGAAGACTAGAGTAATGATGCTGAAAATTTAGCTTTGATCACAGGAATAAATTATTTTAAATATATATTTAAATAGAAAGCAGTTATTTTAAAGGGTAAAATATTTCACAATATTACTGCTTTTACTGTATATCAAATAAATGCAGGCTTGGTGAGCAGAAGAGAATTCTTAAAAAAATAAAAATAAAAAAAACCTTTTTGTTTCAAAATTTTTGACTGGTAGTGTATATAAAAAAATTAAATATAAATAAAAATAATTACATACCAGGTAGCCCTCATAAGTAGATGAAATGAAACTAAATAGTAAAGCATATTTTAGGATTATTTTACTGTGCTCAAATAAAATACAACAAAGTATACCTTTTGACTGAGAGCCATTATAAGCACACTCTTACAGTGTATTGTCAAGCCTGCTTTTATTTGTACAGCACTTTTCACAAAACATAGTACGTCAAAGCAGCTTAACAGAAAATGGAAGGGAATTGCACTCTGGCAACAATAACAACAACAAAAAAAACATGTTTAGCTACAAGATGGAGAACCATGCTCATCTTAAGATCACTAAAGAGAGATCAAGATGACAACAAGCGCAAAACCATAAGCTAATACCCAACCTGTTGCAGGAGTTCTACCGTGACCCATAATTACTTCAGTTGCATAAAGTTAAAAACTCTGTGAAGAAAAGATAGCCTAATGTCATATTCTGGTCTCATAACTTCCCAGTTGATTTATGGGACACGGCGAAACGGGGAGCACGAGGGAAAAGCGAGAAAGACACAGAGGGAAAGACAGCAGGAGGAAATGCGTTCACTATTCATTTGTTATAGAGGGAGCGCACGAGGGCACAACTTAGACACAAAAACAAGCCGCAAGCCGCATCTCTATCTCTGTCATAAATTATGGATGTTGTCTGATGTCTTCTAACTGCTGTGGGGCTCTCAGGAGGCCTTCTCAGCAGCAGGCCTGGCAGAAGAGCTGAACTTATAATGTAGAGCCTTCCCCTCTCAATGTCAGCTCCAGCATTGGGAGTGCTTCACAAAAGCATGGGTCATGGACTTGTGCGCCAGTGGTAAAACACATTACTGTAAGATTGGCTCATTTTATTCATTGCTTGCTTTCTGTATGCTTCAAATTACAACTTTAAACTACTGCACAAAAAAAGCACCTACCTCAAAGTAGTACAACTTTGGGATATGAGTGATATCTCAAGTCATGAGTCTGCTTACTTTTAAAAGAAACCTAACTAACAATTTTCACCTGGCAGACAAAAAAAACTCCTCAGACTAAAGGTGTGGTTATTTCTACCATTGTCTGGTGAATCTTGGCAGGCAAAACCCAGTCATTTCAATAAGAATCCGACTTTACAGACTTTAATGACATCTTTAGACATCACTATTTATCATTAGCCAGCCCTTTATACATTAACTAACCAAACAGCAAGATGTAACTTGTACCACAGGAAGAACTGACATAAACAGGAAACTGCAGTTCGGCAAATCCTCTTCAGCAGAGTCAGCTGATGAGACCGTAGAGAAATAACATTATGAAAGCTTTATAGAAGCACTATACTCAGATGGAACATATAGAAGCACAATATTCAACTTGGAACTATATATACTCACATACAATACAGAAGCACTATATTATGTACAGTAAAGCTGGATGTATAGAGAAGCACTATATGCCAGTGGATGTATACATACACATTTTAACCATCAAGTTACCTTGAGTCAGAACGTGAAAGTTTCATAGTAAGAAATGATTATTCACAATTTATTTTCTAAATGCATGTTATTTTATTGTGAGTCATCGGTGCATGTGCTTGTTTTTTCTGACCTCATGACTCTTAATCAAAATGTCTAAAATCAATCATCCGGTGGCGGTGAAACGGCAGACTGTTTGGTGACTTCAATTATTTTGTCTAATTAAATCCCGCCCTTTTTGTACTGCAAGCTTGCATTCAGATCTGCCTCCTTCCAATCAACATAGTCCAAGCTGCACATTTTTTCCTTTTCGATAATCTCAGATGTGCGTCACAACATGGAAGAAAAGATCTGTTGCTACTTCAGTTTCATCGTGACTTTAAACTAGTACTATTAATCAACCAAGACCGTATCAGCATATGGCGTAAGACAGAAGGAGAGGGGAGGGGACGCCAGTTGACCTATATGGTGTGCTGTACTCAGACAGGCACAAAAACACAAACCTATACTTTATCTCTCTCTCTCTCACACACACACACACACAAACACATATACAATGTCACAAAGCTCATTTGGTCCCTCAGCTGGGTCCTCTGTCAGGGTCACAGCCATTTACTCGGTCCCATCCATCAGCACAGACTACACATGAACGTTACCTACACACCCACCCTCACAAACACACACAGCTCTTGGCCTCGAATACATTTTCACAAACACAAAAACTGAAGTCTATACTTTACTTCAAAAACACATTACTCTAAAAGGGGACATCGGAAGCCTATTGTCCACAAGTTGGTTTGATTCTTTAGGGTCTTTGTGAAATGTCTGCAAAATACTTTGGTTTAAATTCCTCAATGGTTGGTTAAAACCACAGTTTTTACCTTGTTAAAAACAGCTCTGTTCACAGCAACTCGTATCAGTGCATGTCTCTTTATATGATAATGAGCTACTGCTCACTCCACCCCTCTGTTCCGTTTTTTGTATTCAGTGGCACATTACCATAAAAAAACAAAACAAAGACTTTTAAGTTCACTTTTACATCCAACTACAAAACACGACTTTGTTGCTACAACTGTTCGAGGGAGGTGAAAATGGCGGACAGCGTACAACTGGCTGAGGGCGGAAATATGCCAAAACGGAAATATGCCATGACTGCTGACACGAGTCATGGGTGGGGCTTGAGCAGAATGACATTTTACTGTTTAGGAAATAGGGTTACCACCTGGCAACAGATCTGTTGCAGGACAGTAGATGTGATTTTGCGGGACATGTGTGAGACAGACACATTTACATTACTGTTATCCTATGTAAACACTTACATCGGTTGCCATATGCACTTATTTATGTTTCTGAGCTTGCGCATCTAAGCGAGAGAAAGTGCGTCCATGTGTGAGAGTGAATAGAGTTCACCTGTAAGGGAAGAGATTTATGCTCGCACATTTTGATGTGCCCTCACATTAAAATAATGCATTAATTTAATGCTTTGTTAATGTTTGTCTCATCCCATTTAATTATGAATTACATGAAAAAGTAGTTGTGCATCATTGGATATTATTAGGGATGTAATGATATGATCAATATCGTGATACTGCGATAGCAAAACTGTCTCGATGTTATTATGGTCACATGACGATATAAAATGATAGGTCTTCCAGGCAAAAAGTGTAGTTTTTGCAATATATTTAAACTTCTTATTGTAACATAAGAGGCATTTAAAGTTGTGTTTTGGGCCATTATGCTTTGGCACAGTATCTGCCACATTAAAAAAAAACAAAACAAAAAAAACACACAATTTGGCTTAATCGCTTCATCAAGCCTATTTTTTGTGCATTTCAAAGTGAAGCGCACACATCGTTCAGGCGATCAGCTCGTGATCCGGTGTTTTCTATGCCTCAGAACGACTTGTAGTGAATGCAGTGAACTCATTTATTGCATGTGCTGCGAGTTTATTGAATGTTTGGGGATGCAACGGCCATCAGTTAAGCTTTATTTTTCGCAGGAGATGATAATAGCATTTCACTAGATTTGTAGTGAGACAAAACAAGCTGGAGTTTTTCTTCAAAATTAAAGCCCTACTGCCATTTCTGTCAAAATGAAAGCTTAAAGGTGCAGTATGATTTGCTGACAGCAAGTGGTTTAGAATGCAGTACAAATTCAAAATATATCTTTCAAGTATAGCAATCAAGAAAGAAAGTATTGTAATTTCCCTACTGTAAAGCAAAAATAATATACCTATAAAATATTAATTTTCATTTATTTTACAGTGTAGTTGTTTTACAATATATAGCCATTGCTGTCATTGTTGTTATTATTATTAATATATTTTAATTTGTTTGGCTTCCTAAAACATAAGTGTGAGTGAAATTTAGACTAAGACAGTATATCACAACAAAACAGAGGGTTAAGTCCCCTTTAAAGTTCAGGTACAAGTCAATTCACGATCAAGAACCTGGATTGGAACTCTTAATTTTGAACTCTCAAAATGCAACAGATAGAGTAATTTAACTTTAAAATGTACCATTTTTTTCCAATTCTTCATTTTCTTAACTTCGCAATAATTATTTTATTGTGCACTTAATATCGTGATATTATCGTATCATGAGATTTTAATGTTGTTACATCCCTAGATATTGTTGTTGGTCATTTATCAGTTCTACCCTAAAACATCTGTCAGATAAACAACATTTAGCTGTTTACATCTGATGACTTTAAACAGCATTTCACAGTACAAGTATATGAAATAACGGAGTACAGCAGAGCAGCATCAAGAACATGTAATACTGATAGGGACAATATAACCATATCTGATTACTGGGGGAGGGGATGCTTGTCCTCAACGTCTGTGTTGGTCTCAGCCCTGTCTCAGCCCACTCATAAGCTCTGAGCAAAGACCTCTTTGCAGTCTCAAAGCTCTGTAGCACATTTTGACACCTTTACACACACAATCCCTGTTAAACCCCTCAAAACAAAGCATATTCTAAAATCCCACTGCTTCAGCTCCTAATTCGAAAAACCCCTTGTGTTCTGGAAATGCTGTGCATTTCAATGTACGTGCAGTTCGATAAACACCGAAACTCTTTAAATATGCCGCTCAGACATGACAGACAGCAGTGTAGGGAGTCTGTGGCGCGTATGCACGCCAAAGCTCTGGGGAGGGGAGCAGAAATCCAAACAAATCAATGCAGGCCGAGCCCCAGAGAGACAGAGCATCCACCACCGCCAATTACTGCAGCGCAGAAACAAACACAGTGGAAGTGAACTGGAAGAGAAGGCAAAGTCTGTCGCTAGCAGGTAAAGCCGTAGTTTTGCGTGCGCGTGAGGCCGAGGGAGGGGAAAGAGGGGGGTCTGGATACACTCACACAGGCAGGTTTGCTGGGTCTGGCAGTGCAGGCAGGCCACTCTGTAATTTACAGAGGTGGAATGCAGCACGCAGCCGCGGGTGCTAATTACAGAGCGTTCATCTCTCTCTCTCTCTCTCTCTCAGACTGTGAGCCAGCCGACCAAAACCAGCCGACTCCCACACTGCTCCGCTGTCAACTGCAACCTTCAGACAAAATGCAGAAGTGCACACACACACACACACTAGGACAGCTGTTTGGATAACATCTATGACTCAGGTGACTATACACGCAACAAAACCCACAAAAAGGTTTACTAGTATTGTAATAGACCCCATTACAAAACCACTGGAAATTGACTGCCAGTACTTCTAAAGCTGTTCATCTCTCTTGACTGGAATCTTGTGCTGTTATGGCTTTTTTAGCAGCTTCTGGTCAGGTCATATAGCATGTTCTCTTGGATGGCGCCAATCTCTCTCTAGTCACGGCATGAGTATTGATGCCTGTGCATAGAGACTGAATTCTTTGAAAGCCATCAATGAACTGCAATTGGAAATGCACTTATGCATACACACATATAAAAACACACTCACACTGCCAAAGTACACAAATGTATTAAATTCCTCCACATATATAGTTGTGTGCTCCACAGCAACACTGTCCGTTCTGCCCACTAATCATATTGTGTTTAATTACATGAGTTGGATTATACAGGAGAAAGCCTAGGTCAGCAGGACAAGAGCCCAGACTTACTTAGAGAAAACATCCACCCCCCTTCAGCGCTAAAATTCAACGTTACAGCTTTTTGGATGTGAACGAGACACAAATGAGGAGACAAACTGTTTTAGCTAAAACGGAGTGCTTGACAGGCTGAACGTCCAACTCATCATGTCAGATTTGTTATGAGGTTCTGCCAGACCTAATACTTGCTGTCTTATGCAAACATGGTTTGACTACTTACTAATGTCATTCTAAATACAATTATAGCATATGAATGCTTCTGTTGCACCAAAAAATACTGAAAACAAAGGTTAAAAAGAAGGGTAACCCGTTCAGCTGACTCAAATGACAAGACTGACATTTATCTAATGGGCTTCATTCAATCTCTATCAAGCATTAAATCAGCAGAGTCTGGTTCAGTGTAAAAGGGTTACAGGTTAATAGGTGTTTATCCACCTTAATCTTTATTGTGCTCGAAAGCAGTTTACCTATGATAACACCATCATGGTAATAAGCTATCACGTTGGCCGTTAAGATGTTTTTTTTTTTAACTTTCTATGTTCTCAACAGCCGTGGAGGATTTGCAGACTAATTTATTATGAGCTTTAGTGAAGCTGTTTATGCTCAGAGAGATAAGGCTCAGATTAAATGGCGTCCTTTATCAGCATGCAGCACATTCAAAAGACACTGTTTCAATTTAATTAATTGCCCACAAGACAAGGTGCAAGGCAATTATTTTCCATACTTAGACATTCGTGTGAAAATATGAACAATGAGGAGAGTAAGTGGGAACATATCCAGGAACAGAGGTCTTTGTTTTGCCTCTGGTTACGTCTCAAAAACCTACTGATCTGTCTGCCTAGACATTTTTTTTTTTAAGCATCAGATGAGTCAGCTGAGCCAACCTGGAACACGCCTATGAAATCCAAAATGCAACTGACATAAGATGTGCTTGAAATCGTTCACTCATTCACTAAACCCTAGTGTATGATGGCTTAGTGCACTATATCTGCTTTTAAGAGAGTGAATTCGGACACGGACTTAGCCATTGATCAAGGATGAGTCAAGTTAGGCTACTTGATTATGACCCTAGTAAATAATTAATGAAAATGACCCATTACAACATTGAAAACAATTAACCTAGGAAGAAGACCAACACTGCTACAATATTAATGAATATATTATGAATCTCCAGTTGAAGTTACTTTTCATACAGAGTGGTTAGCTAACATATTTTAGGTTTTCTTTTTTTTTTTCCTATCCAAGAAGATGCCTTGTTTCCGTTATCGTCATGACTTCTGAGTTCATTCAACTCTCACAAGTTTTATGTGCAGCTTACATAGAAAAATATTAACAATGTAATTTTATTAGTAACTGCAGTTACTGTTTTTGATGTAAATTACCTGTTCTAACTTTTGTTTCAATATTGTGACATGAAACTAGTGCCAGTATTTTGCCATGGGTAATGGTGAAACATCTAGTTCATTAGTTAATTGGTTATACTTTGTCTCTAAAAATTGCAATTACAATGCAATACAACACAAACAACAAAAATTCTGTACAGCAAAAAACGACCAATCATTATACAACATCACTGTAAATGTAACAACAGAAAATATGAAATGATACTAATATAAAAAAAACTTTTTGTACCAATTGCTTTTACATAACAGTACTCTATAAAACTTCTCTGACAGCAGGGAATGTAAAATGCGCATATAAATATCTGACTGCTCAATGACGCATTGAATAAGAATTAAGACGTAAAAAATGATAAAAGAAAATGCAAAACAAAAACAAAAAATTTTCATTTAAAGACCTGAGCATAAGCACATAAAAACGTCAATATGAGCTGCTGAATGAACCAATACAGCGGACAATACGAGGTTAATTAGCTACACTGGGACTGAAGATGCATTTCTCAACTAAACTATATCCTTCACTTCACACACTCGCATCAGACGAGGGAGCTGGTTAAATAACGATAACGTGTGGGATGCTGCTACACAAAAAGTTGATCAAAGGAGTAAATGATGTACGTAATTCATTCACAATTTGAGGATAAAAAAATAATCGCACATTTAAACAACACCATTCTGAATGACCCCATTCTTTCTCTGTTATTTTGTTGGCGTGACTGGAGCAAATGAACTTTCATAAACCTACCTGGATGATGTTCAGCTGAAGGTGCGGCCCCTTCCGAGAAAGACTGCTGCTTTTAAAAGGTGAAAATGCGATGTTTTTGCCTGTGCCCTAACAGGGAAAATAACACCAGCAAGTATTCTTGAGGAAAAAAAAAAAGTGTTCGGGGCTTAGACCTGCTGACAGTAATCCAAGTGACTCTTCTTGGTTGTCGTCTTGGGTTTCGGGACGAGACGCCGTGCAGCGCGTCTGAATTTCAAGCACCAAACACACACGGCTGTTTCACTCTCAGCTGTCTGTCTCCAGCTCCAGCAGACAACAAAAGTCCTCCCTTTACCGTACTACGTCAAAGAAAAGCGCAGCGAAAAACGTGTATGCGTTTAGTATGCGAGAAACATACTATTTGTCGTCACCAAGAAACATTTAATAATTTGTATTATTTATTAGTCTTTAAATTATACGCTAAGCTTTCTTGTTTGGTCAGATTTATTAGCTGTAGTGCATTAAATTTATTGTTCCATAAAATATTGTGAGTGTAGGCTACTGTGATATATTTAATGTTATATTTCAACGTGTTATTTTAGTATATCACTTAGAGAGGGTTTTCACGACGCGTCATCAATCGGCCATATTGGCAGCACTGAAAGTAAACAATGCCACTGAACTGAAGAGAACTGCAAATTTAGCTGATTATTACTGCTGAAAATGGTCAATTATTGTCATGTTTTTGTACCAATCTGTCGGACTAGGGGGGAAAAAAACAAGTACAATAAACTGACAAAGGAGAAGATCGCAAAAAACTATCTGAGGGCGTTTGTGGTTGGCCAAACTTAATCAGGATTTCCAGGGCAAGAATCTTGACAATATTTGTGTTTGTTCTTATCATTTCCATTCAGGTAGGTGAAATATTAGGCTAATATCTTAAGTCATACCTCTCATACACATCTTTTCCATTTATTAACTTTAGTTTGTAGAAATATTGCGCCCTTTCCAGCTTACTAAGTCCTTCTCTATATGATTTAGCATCTTTCACACATTTTTTCTGTGGTTTAGACAGCATAAATTAGCAGATAAATATATTAAGTGTTACATTAACCGTGTAATCCATGCTGTTGTTTACATCTGAGTATCTCCAATATGGCCACGCATCCAGGTAACTGACCAAACCTTGATGTAAGTGCAAACCCTCTATAGTGAATAGGCAAGACTTCAGATGAATGACAAAGTGCAGTAAACTGTAAAATTATTTGTGCTACAAACCAGATTGTTCATGAATACAATAATGAATTAAAATAATATGTGACCCTGGACCACAAAACCGGTCATAAGGGTCAATTTTTCGAAATTGAGCTTTATAAATCATATGAAAGCTGAATAAACAAGCTTTCCATTGATGTATGGTTTGTTAGGATAGGACATTATTTGGCCAAGATAAGGCTATTTGAATATATGGAATCTGAGGGTGCGAAAAAAACAAAATATTGAGAAAATCACCTTTAAAGTTGTCCAAATGAAGCTTTTACTAATGCATATTACTAATCAAAAATTAAGTTTTGATGTATTTACAGTAGGAATTATCCTAAATATCTTCATGAAGCACGATCTTTACTTAATTTCCTAATGATTTTTGGAATCAATAATTGAAATCAATAATTTTGACCCATACAATGTATTTTTGGCTGTTGCTACAAATACCCCAGCAACTTAAGACTTGGTTTTGTGGTCCAGGGTCACGTATTATAACAGCGTTTGATATGAACATAATTTATAATATAGGATTATTTTTCCATTGTGGAAATTACAATATTGCTTAATTGTTTTGATATGAATGGTCCTATAACGGTTGTGAATTGGGGGTGAAATATAACAGTTCACATGTTCTTTCACCCCTATAAATATTATTTCTACGTCTCTTTCAAATACAGATTGTACTCTCATCTGTACTCCTTGCCGGGAAACCCAATCTCTTGATACTGTTGCTCCTGGTCAGTGTTTGCACAGTAATTCATGCTGCACTGATAAGCATGATCACCTAGCGAACGACGCTTATTTCTGAAATGTTTATGTAAGAGCCTATTCTAGAAGGTTGTTAGAGTGTAAGGGAGTGTGAAGGAGCAGCGTTTCTCCTCTTTGGTTGCAGATGACTCATGTGATGCATCTTTAACTGAAACATAATCAAATCACTCCCTCTCTTTGTAGTTTCCAGCTCATTTGCATATATTCTGCTTGGTGCCACAACCATAAAGAGCAACCTGCGTGCGTAGAGCGATGGCGATAAACGGCCAGGGAACTGCTGACATGTCAGAAATGTCACCGTGACAAAATGTTATTGTAGTTTCTGCGTTTGTGTTTGGGAATAAAAACAGCAATGGTTAAGTAGGTGCATGATGCTATGACCGTCAATACAATAAGATAAGAGATATTATAGAAAAATGCAACGTGTAAATTCTATTAATCATTGTTTTTATATTATATTAGCATGGGTCTATGGAGTGAGTGGGACTGTGAATACAGCTCTGTTTCCAGCAGATAAGAAACACCAGGAGTAATTAGTTTCTTTTGCATTGTATTTCCCCCTTCACATCTGAAAACTAATGTTCTGCAGCATTCCTGTAATTAGTTTTTTTTACATAACTACTGCACTGATGAAATTCAGTGTGCAATTAGTGTGCAGATATTATTGAACACCACACATCTATTCATTTAAAGATAAAATTTCAATATTTTGTTTTTGCTTTCCCTAATGTTCTCACGTAATGATGTTCTTAGCCACGAATAATTAATTTCATAAGTGATCAATAACAGAGTGATTACTGTGATAAAGTGAATAGTAATTTGGCTCAACTTTGCTTGATTTGAAATATTTTATAGGTCAGCGATATGCTTTCAAACATATTTACAAAACTTCTGTTTGGTTCATTATGTGTAATACATTTCTAATGAGGAAAAATGACCTTGAGTGTGGCTTTAAAATGTTGTTTCATCATCTGAATGTTGAGTGACAGGAAATTATTTTATCTTCCTGATGGGAAGGTTTGAATTTACTCTCCTCATGTCAGAGCAACCTATGCTTGCTGACCTCAGCAAGAAAAGCTCTACAGATCTGTCTCATTCAATGCTTTGGATTGAACTTTCTGGCCAAGGGAAGACTACATTTTGCATTAAGAAGAAAATTAAATGACAATATTCAAAATATTTAAAATAAATTGTAATAAATGTACAATAAATCAGAGACAAAAATATTGATAATGTTTATGCAGTTTTGTGATTTTTTTTTTCAAATTGCATCGGGTATAATATAATACAATAATATAATATATCAAATAATAT
>NPDK01036839.1:1514-11631 GCA_013461565.1 Labeo gonius
AAACATATGCTGATCTGACCTTTTTTGTCAACACATTGTTTCATTCTTGTGCTTATATGCTAGCTTGATATCTCAATGGAACAATATTCATGTTTATTCATGAAATCGTCATCATTCGATTTAGACCATCAAAGACATAACAAAAAAGAAACTCAACGCGGTTTTATCTATACTTCCTGACCTCTAGCTTCTATTCAGTCCACAAATCAATTTTGTGGTATCAGTAAACAGCCAATAATCAATAGAGTCATTAAAGTTTAAGCCAATAAGTAGGCTAAGACAAAAGAAGAAACGCAGTCCCTGAGCATGATCATTTTTAAGAGATGATCTCGTTTATTTGCCATTTATATAAGCTATGTTAGTCTATAATAAATCGCTTGTAATCGTCTTCAGAAGCTTTTAAGAAAGATCGAATAAATGACCAGACAAAAGAGCCCGCGCTTTCAAATGGTACTGATGCCTAAAATAAGATTCGGGTCAACATTTCCTGCTTAATCACGCAAGGAATGGGGTAATACGAAACCGTGCAAAGCATTTGTTCGGCACAAATGTATTTAATATTGGAATAGACTTCCGAGGCGCTATGGAGTTGTTAATAACTTTACAGTTTTTGCAAGTGGACTGCGTTAGGTTATCTCTCTTAAGTTGTTCCTCAAGATACCGTGCTGCATTAACACCCGCTAGGCGAAAGAGATACGGCCATTTTGATAAGTCACATCTATAGTCGGAATAAAGAAATAGGTATATATATAATCGGTATATTTGTGAGAAAATGACAGTGGTCGCTGAAATCACAGTTGGTGTACCTTGACCAATTCGACTGATGCACCGAGTTAATGGCCTGTTTTTTATTCTAGCGATAGCTTATGTGTGAAACTCGTACGGTACGCCGTAACCGAAGACGCTTTAACGTTTTGCAGAACCCGGTACGGTTAACGCTAAAGTGCTCGGGGTCTCCGCCAGCATGCTGAGCTTCTTTGTTTTCGCCGAAGTGCCTGTATTAGAGCAGCTGACGTCATGGCAGGCAGACTGTGCGTGTGGTTTGCAGCTGAACGCAGTGCCCTAAACGGGGGAGACTACCGTCCAGCGCTATAGAGAGAAACATCAACCCACCACACACACAAGCGAGTGCACGCACTAACGCGCGCTCACAATTTATCTGATTATCCAATCACTGAAAAATTATATGCAACTTGACCTGTTACGCTAAGGGAACGCAAAGTAAATCAAACGTCTGTGAACGGTCTATGGGATATGTAAACACAAAACTGACGGAAAAACTAAGCTGTACAAACCCAACTGGTAAATGAAGTAGCCATAATGGTAATTTACTAAAACATGGCTTTGCTTTGAACGCTTTATATGTTTCTTTTGAGACAGGAGTTCAGTGTGACTTTTAGTGTGGCATACACGTAAAATATTGTAGCCTATATGGTTATTAAAATATTGCTGTAAAGGACACATATTTGCAGTTTCTACGGCATGACGGTTAAAAACAAATTGCTGACATATCCATACATTCTTGGATTCTCCAAATTTCTAATCACCGCCCGACATTTCTTCACTAACCTCTGAGAAAGTCAATGTAAATAAAGCAACTGCTTTATCGTTCCCTCTTAACAGAAAGCTCAGTGATTTTACATTTGAAGTATACTGTAAATCTAACTAAAATACAAAGTTAGGAAGGTAAAATGTAGGACTATTTTGGAATTTGTTTGTACAAATTTATAAAAGCAATTTTAACGGTTAGAGAAGTAACATTTTCCAAGTGTAGATCATTATGCAGCAGCACAAGCTGCATAATGATCTGGGAAAATATTGGCCATTAAAACGTAAATCTTTCATGGGAGAAAAATATAAAAATCAAGGTGAACTAAAGGATGGAAGCGTTTAAAGCTTTTGCCTTTGCCTTGTATCATGTCATTTTTAAATGCAGCCTAATTTTGATTTATTCAGAATAACTCAATCTGCTCGTTCTGCATTTTGGCATTTAGTACCACATGAGATTTTTTGTGAAAATAAATGCAGCTTTGAAAGTTCTTCATTCCTTATAGCCTAGGAATCATTCCGACCACGCTGCGTGACTTGGCGAGGGATTTTCCTCTTCAGAAGTGGTGATGTGGGTGGTGAGGTTTGACAAAGACATCCGTCAGAGGGGTACCCTATTGATGATATACCCCACTACTAATTCCCAGGCTACCCGTGAGGAATGAGATCACGTGATGGAGTGGGGCGGTCGAACTAAGCCATTTTGGGGACTGTGTCAGTTTGCACTGAACCATCAGGCAGTGTGTTTTTCAGATCGCCGTGCAGGAGAACTGCGCCTCTGGAATTGACCACCTATGAGCGGAATCTGTGGATTTCTCTGTGGATTAAATCAGAAAGTGTCGGCGAAGTGTGAGCTACGTTAACCTATGTGCAATTGCGCAAGAAGGCCACAATGAGCACGGCGGTGGAACGTTAGAGCCATTGACAGCGTCTGCAGCTCATTCCAAGATGGCCGCTTCGGTAGCATTCATTTTTTGCTGATCGACTCTCAAGTTTCATTGTCTACCACAACAAAGCAAAGAAACCATCGGGAAATATACTGGGTATGTACGCTTTAATGTACAAAAGAGCGGAGCTGCGAGCTTTTCTGCTTTGGTTTTCTTTTCTCTCTTAGGAGACAAGAGAGTAACAATGTTGCCTCTTGTATGTATAAGTGTTTCTCATACGTCCGAATTTCATTTTAGTTTAGCCACATTTCTTATGAAACGCAACCAGTGACCCATGTAAACACAATACGCATGTTAATAAGCATGCCATCTGTGTTAAACTGAATATATATTTGTGTCTTCAAGTGTTGTTTTTAATCTAAAAACTCGGCGCGCACTAAAGAACAGGCGAGTTAGGGCAGGTGTTAACGGGTGACCACTTTCATCCATTTCTTCACGCCCGAAAATCAAACATTAGATTCCTTATTTTATAGATCCGAGTAGTATAGAGGGTGTATATTCAGGAAAAATTACCTTTTCCGTGTTTGAATGTCGTCGATTAATTTTATTAACTTAAATTCATGTGCGTATTTGCTGGGTACCTCCTCCTATAGGCTGCAACACACGAAACCAGAAGATTGTTTTGAGGCTGTTAACTTATAGCTTTTTTAAAATATGTTTTCGAGCTTGTTCACCAATTGTTTCTTTGTCACCGAGTGCAACTTAGCTTGCGTGTTGTGGTATTACGCTTTAAAAAAATGATACTAAAACATCTCGATTCTATGCGATCTTTGTGACCATGACACGTCAGACTGAAGTGAACCTTTTTTTTCTGGACAAAGATTCCTAATTCTAAAATTTGATTTTTAAATGTTACTTTTTTATGTTAGTCATACATATACAATATAGACTGCCTTGATTAATCAGTTGTTAACTGCATGTGCGACTCACCACCGCTCAGTCACAGTTTATAAAAAAAAATGTTGGTAGTCTAACTCCATCCAAGAAATTAGATGATGCAAATATAGTCTAACATAGGTTGTTGACCTAGTTCTCTATTGCTAAATCATACTTCTATAGCCATATTTAAATGATTAAGCCGTCCCGCCAGATTTACTTTTGTTTTCCCATCTGACCTTTCCACCATGCCCTGCCTTACTGACATATTTATTAATCTTCTACATAGGCCTATAAATATTTTCCACACATTTTGCCACACCGCAAATATCTGTATTTCATACTCAAATCATAAAATGCTTGATTGCAATCATCTTTATGACAATAAAAGGACGAAGACACATCACAGTAGTCTCGAATATCAAGATATGACTCTGCTACCTGCAGTATACGATAAAGTGACAGATTTACTGTAACTGCAGCTTTTCCTTGACCTAGACCTCTTCTTTCTTCACAGAAAAGACACCAGTTCTGTTTCCAGTGTTAAACATGCTATCAGATACGATTCATAGCGTAATCTGGTTATTAATACTAAACCACATAGATTAAGCATAAGGCGTTTTCATTATTGGTCAAGCTTGAGAAACGCTTTCCTTAGGCCAGCATGTTCCAAACCAAAGCACACCTGTTTTTTGCCTTTTTTTGTAAACTTACAACTTGTTTCTGTAATTCACTGAGCAACAAATTCACGTATGTAAAATAATTCAGTCTAACTTAATCCTTAACGACAGTTACTTCATAAAGAAGTGAAAGTACAAAAGTACTTTCCTATAGGCGCTTTGAATTTTGTTTTTATCTCTGACTGAAATGCAACGCGTTGTTCTGCTCTTTTTGTAATGTTATTAAGTTTGCTATTAGAAGTTCTTGTATTAGTATATTATTGTAGTACACTGTCTTTTATATTGCAAGCATATTTCTCAGTTACTGAGCAGTTATTTAAAGCTTGCTCTGTGTCAAGTGTAGAGAGTCAAATTTTATTTGACGGCATTTAATGTGTTAGATTCAGAGCACCTCACTGAGCACGGTTTATAATTGAATACGAGCAGTTACGGGATATTGGTTTTTGAAAATTTGCCGTTGAACTACCCACACACCCGATATCGCAGGCGAGAGATAGCGGGATCACAGATGCGAGCTCTCGAGCTTCCGTCGACTCTGTTCCTCATTGAAGACGTCGGCAAGGCAGGGAAGAGCACATTGTTTTCTCTTTCACATTTGCAAGCGGTGCGTGCTGAAATGATGGTTGTACGACGTGTTTAACAGGTGATAGTTACCTACTCACTGCTTCTTAAACAATAGTGTGCGGTGCTCAGGTCGCAGCCTCACGCGAGCGAACTCGCTTGGACACGGGGCTGTCTGTATCAAAATGGCAGCCACGTTCAAGTAGCCGCATGCTTTTTAGCGAAAAACACAGTTGGGGAGAGGAAGTGGTGGCGTTTTACCGGTAATTGGTTAAATTCGTGGTCATTTGTAACGATCCGCACCGTCTGTGAATCTGGTATGCGGCTCCGTTTAGACTGGCACAATGCCAATTACAACCCGTCGTCATAGCAACTATACGTGTGGGCATTTTGGCTTTCACTCTCACCTGTACGCATCCACGCAAATAATACAATACCGTTTAAACTTGTGCGTGGACTCTTCTGTAATGCCAACGAGTTAAACCAAAGGCGTTATGAATTTAGAATAACAACTTAATTTGAGTTGTCAGTTGTATTGACGGGTTAAACAGCCTAGGTGTATTTTGTCTGGCATTTTTTGTTCGCTTTAAGTAGTCTACAAATTGACTTGTCGACTTTATTTTTTCTATAGGCTATTAATTGTGAATGTAAATATTAATTTATGTCTTTTTTGGTTGTCAGGTCTGCGAACTCCCATGACAATGCACCGAACAACGAGAATCAAGATAACGGAGCTAAACCCTCATTTGATGTGCGTTTTATGTGGGGGATACTTCATTGATGCGACCACCATTGTTGAATGTTTGCATTCGTGTAAGTATATCATAATCTATATTATTTAATTATTTAACTTTAATGCGTTCTCAAACGGGGCTTTCTTTTTAAGCCGGCTCAAATGGTCGCTTTTAATTATTTTGTCGCATTTTGTTGTTTTCACAGTCTGCAAAATGTGCATTGTGAGGTATCTGGAGACCAGCAAATACTGTCCTATTTGTGATGTCCAAGTTCATAAAACAAAACCTCTCCTCAATATCAGGTAATGGCTGAGGATTATCGTATTTTAAAGAGTTTTTAATGATACCGCATTTTTACAATTCTTTCAATAAACATCCATGTTGCTGGTTCATCCAAAACAATAAAACTTCTAATTTCTGTACATTAGTTAAAGAAGGCTCAGTTTGTACACCCCTCAAAATGTTTGTTTATTTCAGGTCAGATAAGACCCTTCAGGACATTGTTTACAAGCTGGTGCCTGGTCTGTTTAAAAGTAAGTTTTTAAGTGTTCATTTTAATTATTTATTTATTAGTTATGTGTTAAAACTTGCAATATAATGTTAAAAAATCATTAAATCAGTACACTAATGTATTTATTGTGCTTTTTTTACTCAGATGAGATGAAAAGAAGGAGAGATTTTTATGCGGAGCATCCAGTTGATGGTAAAAATTTAAGATGGTCATTGTGATATTTTAATTCATAAGCACTTTTGCTTTTTATCTAGAAGTTGTATTTTTTTCCTCTGTGCTTCAGCTACTAATGGTTCTAATGAGGACAGAGGAGAAGTGGCAGATGAAGACAAGAGAATCATTGCTGATGATGAGATCATCAGTCTGTCCATTGAGTTTTTTGATCAGAACAAGTAGGTTCAGTCAGAATGTAATTTTCATGATTACTTTCATGCTGCTAATAAAATTGATAATGAAATAATCATTAGTAAAAAGCATGTGAAGTTAAAGTTAGACATTGTATTCATTATTTTCTCTTAAAATAAGCAGGATTGACAATAAAGATGGAGAAGAAAAAGAAACGACAAAAGAGGTGATTCATTTCTGAATAAATTTTATATTTTTGAGTTTGTCATTGAGTCAGTTTTAAGAGGTGGGCTACGTACTGAATTTTTGTAATGGTCTAATTTTTATAGGTGAATGTAAAGCGGTACTTACAATGCCCTGCAGCTATGACAGTAATGCATCTCAGAAAATTTCTCAGAAGTAAAATGGATATACCGTGTACCTTTCAGGTAATCTTGTTTGCATTCACTTCCTAAAAGGTTTAATCTGTTTGTCTTACATTTTGCCATGTTTTTGATGTAAAAGCACAATTTATGCACTTTTTTTCTATCAGATTGAAGTTATGTATGAAGACGAGCCTTTGAAAGATTATTATACTCTTATGGATATTGCTTATATCTACACATGGAGAAGGGTAGGAGTATTAAATCTGATATATTTAACATCATAAACTGTGCTACATTTTAGTCCAGTTGCGGGGATGATAACATGTTGATATTTTCCAGAACGGGCCCTTGCCATTGAAGTACAGAGTTCGGCCTGGTTGCAAAAAAATGAAGTTGAGCAGCCCAAGGGATGATATGACCGGTGGCAGAAGGCCTGATATTGAAAGCGATTCCAGCAGCGACAAACCAAACAGCCCGACTGTTGCTGCCGCCCCATCCACATCCTCCTCTCTGCCCAGCCCGAGCACTCCTGTCCAGTCGTCACATCCCAGCTTTCCCCACATCTCCACCGTTAACGGAGTCTCTGCCAAAGTGGGCCACAATGGCCAAACTCCTTTCAGCAGCAAAGTCTGCAAAACGTCTCACAATGGCTCCAACTCTCTTGGGTGACTTGCTTATGGATGCCAAAGCCATCAATCCCCTTGCAAACAGAGCTGTGATGTAGATGCTTTCTTTATAAACCACCTCTTCAATTTTTATATCATTTTTAAATATATTTGTTTTGTCACCACGTGTGAAAACTTTGTAACACAGCGTTGTGTTATATTTTGTATTATTACTATGGCATAACTAATATTGTGAAGAGTACTGGAGGCAAACTCAACAAGGAGAATGTATCTAGGTGTTTTTATAAACTCTGTCTTGTTCATTTAGATTAGAACATCAGTGTACATAAAATCATTTCCTTGTCCATTAAGTCTTCAATAAATCACATTGCGGCACGCACAATGTTTTGATTTATCCAGATTGCATTGATTTTATTCGGGTGAAATGCTGTAATTTGCAAAGGGCAGAAATGCAGTCAGTATTGTCTTGGATAAACAGAAAGTGTAATTAAAAAAAAAATCTGCTACTTACATGCTTGTCAAGTTCAGAAGTAGTCCTTTTTTTCTCGGTTTGTTATCACACAAGGATAGAAAACTCCGTATACGTGTAGCCTTAAGTTCAGATGTTTTCTTGCTTTACATTTCTGTTTAAGCGGTTATTTGTTAAAGCCAATGTATCATTTACTGTTGTACAATATGAAACATTTGTCTAAATAAACATTTTACTTTTTTATTACTGAATACATTGTGTGGCCTTGATAAAACCACCATTAGCTACGTTGTTTACAACGCAGGCCTGTTCCGCGACAAGAACCTACGTTTGGCCTTGAATAAATTCGGTTTTCTATTTTAAAGAAAGCTGTTTGATGCCTTACTTTATTGTGGCTTTATTTTAGCTCTTCAAATAATGTAAAACAACTTTTCATTGTCAAAACTGCGACATTTTTAATTTGAGGGCGAACGGCTAGTTTACGACTAGCAAAGCCGCATGATGCGTTCATGAACTTAAATGTGTAACGTTAGTCTTTAGTAATTGTAACAGTTCAGAGCCGTAAGTCTTTGTGTTTTGACCCCTGTCTTTCTGTGATTAGTAGATATGATTCCAAGCATATCCCACAAACTGTGACCTCATGGTTAAAACAACAAATAGTCAAGTTTTGTGGGTGCAAACCACAAAAATACCAACTTAAAGAACACTAATTTAGCCTAAATGTTCCGTTAAAAGCTAAACGCATAAATAAATAGCCTAGTCGACTAAGAATGGTTAACAACGGCTATTATCTTTGTTATACGTTTGCTTTGACTGCATAAAATACGTTAAAGTTTTGATAAAGGACAAGCAATGTCCAGCCGCAACAATTGTACTAGTTATAAAGGTAACGTTATCTTTAAGTGGTTTCTTGAGGAGTTTGGTTTGCCCGGTTCTTGCTTTCTTGTCCGTGTCTGATCGCTCTCGCTGACCCTGATTTACACGAATGTCAAAACACCGCAGGACATAACTGGTCCAAGCTGAAAATTTACATAATTGCCTATTAGGAATCCTAGTCATAGTAGTGCATGACAGCCTGTACTTATTCGTTGTCGTAATTTAAAATAACTAGTTAGGCCTAATTGTCTCGTTAATCTCAATAATTTGAGCAAAACCAATAGGCCTAACTTAATATTCTCTGAATAAATACAGTGTTTATTATAAGTGAATTAATAGAATGTTATCTATTAATTATCTTTTGTCCTAAAAGCTTGCTAGAATAATCTCGTATGGCGCCCTGTCACAATTAACGGCGGTAGGCTGTTTGGCCGATGTTGAACAGGCTGTTATCGAAATGTATTAAAAGCTTTCCTTTTTAAATGGTAAGAAATACATTTATATAAAAAAAAGTTCAGTAAAATACATTTACCTTTGTTAAAATTTCTTAAAGACATACATTGATACGACGAAGCGATTTTTTATTGCTAGTTCATCGTTTTATAGATTTCTGTGGATAATGTTTGGAAGTGCAAATCTGAGGTAAAGCGTTTCAATTCTAAATGGAATGAATGGAACGATTTGTTGACGTAGGGTTCTTTTGAGGCGTGCCGTTAATTAAAAACAATACTGGTATTAAAAAAAATATGAAAAATGGTTCTAAACTACCATATGGAAACACAAATGCATTGCAGACATTAATGTTATATGAGGAATAATTTTTTAGGCGGAGCATTTCAAAGGCTCTACTTGATTAATAACGCGGCTGACTGTAAATGACACTACAAAGGCTTACAAAGTCAAGATATAGATATTATTGCGTGGCACTTTTCATATCAAAACAACACGGATGATTAAAAACGCCTAAAATATAAGCCTCACGTAAAGCGTTTCGTGGATTCTGGCCTATATTGATTGTCATGTAATTGTACAGCAGTGCGACGCGCCCTCCTCTGGTTGTAAGCATGTAATGCACCTCTAGACAGTACACTGAAATACAGGATAGCTTAAGATATTCATAGTAATATTAGGGGTTACTTTAGTTACAGCATGCTCTGATCACCTCTATATTTACGAAATGTTGACTTTGCAAGTAAAATCTGTTTTAATTACACTGCTGTTCAAAAGTTTGGGATCAGTAAGATTTTTAATGTTTTTTAAAAAAAGTCTCTTATGCTGATCAAAGTTCCATTTATTTGATCAAAAATACAGAAAGTAATATTATGAAATAAAACTATTTTAATATACTTTAAAATAAAATGTATTTCAGTGATTCTTAGTCTTCAGTGTCACATGATCCTACAAAAATCATTCTAATATGTTAATTTATTGTCAATGTTGGAAACAGCTGTGCTGCTTAATATTTTTTTAGACCCTGTAATACTTTTTTCAGGATACTTCGATGAACAAAAAGTTAAAAAGAACAGCATTTTATTCAAAATAGAAATCTTTTCGAACAATATAAGTCTTTACTATCAGT
>NPDK01037142.1:0-10352 GCA_013461565.1 Labeo gonius
TTGTGTCTGGGATGGATTTCAGAGCAATCCAACTGCCACTGAAGGTTTCTTTTGGGTAGTAATCTAACCATCTAGTAGTTAAATTTCAAGAGGAGCGTTAATTTCATCTGACCAATCATAAGCTATAGAGTAGGTATAGGTAAACTGTTGCTTACCTCACTCCAGGCGTCCTTCCTCCACCTTATAATATAATTCCAGTGGGATAATTAGTGACTAGACTGAGTATCAGTCTTGAGCTCCCTAACAAGGATCACATGACTGTGAACAACAAAATGATTTCCTTTAAGTGATCAACAAATAGCCGGTGATCTATTTAAAAAAAACCTGCTTTCAACATGACAATAAGGCAATATAACACAAGCAAACCTAAACACAGAGTAACTTTTACAACAACTTTAGTCGCTGTTTGTCTATTTTTGCTTTGCCAAAGAAAATAACTCAACAGAAAGCTGTGATAGACTTAACCATCGCACCATCTCCAAGCAGCAGTAGCTTCTTTTGATAAATATTTTGTCCAAAAACAGTGATTCAGTTGAGTGAATGATTCAATGACTCACTCATAAAGTGTGGCTTTGGCCAGTTATTTTCTATATAAAAGCAGATTTTACATCCTTGCAACATTCTTCTGTCTTCGTTTTTGTTAATTTAATCAAAATTATTATTTTTTGCAGCTTGGATTTATTTATGTATTTTATTTTTATTTTTTGCGGTTTGGAATTGATCCTTCGCAAAAACCTGCTTTCCTTAGTTACTGTTGCTATGCCTGACAAACAATGCTGCTCACTACACATCAAAAAAATACATTGCAGAACAAAAAAGAAACTGACAACACTGACACCCTTATTGGATCAATCAACATGTGAACCAGACGTCTTTTCTTATTTACGAAATAAACATGAATGAACATCAGAACGTATTTTATTTCAACCACGGAAAGACGTCAATACAGTTTTTCAAGTTTAAGTCCACCGAAGTGGCAGATTTGGCATTATGATTGGTCAGATCGCCTGTCAGTCAAGCTGTTTGCAAAGGGTCAGTTGTATAGAGGCTTTGCCATTTAGTCAGTTACCCGGATATGCAGTCATAGTGGCAATACTCAGATGTAAACAACAGCATCATGGACTGCACCATTAATGTACAACTGAATACGTTGTTCTGTTAATGTATGCCGTCTAAACCACAGAACAAAAAACAAAATGTGTGGAAGCTGTTAAATCATACAGAGAAGGACTTTTTTAACAAACTAAAGGTAATAGGTGCTAAAGAGATATACAAGCAGTATTAATTAAGATATTAGCCTAATATTTCACCTTTCACTTGTTGTCAAGATTCTTGCTCTGGAAATCCTGGCTCAGTGTGGCCAACCACAAATGCCTTTTGTTCCTCAGTTTTTTGCACTCTTCTCTTTGATTTGTTAGAACTTTTGGCAGTCTATAACACTCCAAATGTTTCCTGGTCTGGCCAATTATTGACCATTTTCAGCAGCAATAATCAGCAACAATTATCGTTGAGTTCAGTGGCACTGTTTATGATCTGTGCCACCAATATGGCCAATTGATGAGGCGTCTTAAAAACACTCTATTGTGTTTTTAAGGAGAGCTGAATGAAGTGTAACAGAATCGATAATTATAAGCAGACAGTTCTAGTTTTGTCACGTTGCAGTCCTCGCTTTCAGTAGTCAGTGTGTCACAGATTTCCTCCCTTCATTTTCCTGAGGCAGCAGATGCCGTCTGATGTCTTTCAGCTTCAGATAAAAACAAACAGGCCTTTCAAGTGATAGCTGCCTGGTTAAATATAGCGTCAGGTTTGTTTGCATGACAGGACTACACCGCGTCGCACTGTGCATGGCTTTCAAGCAGCAGGCTTTGATCAAAGGCAGGTGTGTCTGTGTTCGAGAGAGCTCGGCCAGTCATACTGAGTCTTTATTAGTATTAACCAGTGTTTGATCTTCATTTAGACTGGTGAGGTTAAACAAAGCTGGCAGATTTTATGTTTTTTAGTTGTTCATTTCTTTCTAGTAGCTGTTGGGCATTTTACTCACCAAAATCTATGCGTGGTCTTGTCCCAAAATAAATGACTAAAGGAAACGCTGTTGTTGACATCGCTGTTTTATTAAGTCTGCATCCGGTGCACCATTTGGGACAGGCCCAATGCAGTAACTTTCACTTTTAGTTCTTTTAGTCCATTGTGTGCGAGTAAAGTGCCTTCTGTTTTTAGTTTGTGATTTTATGAATTTTCCATTGTACGCTCTTAAAATTTGGTTTCAAATAAGGGGTTTTGAAGCAATGCCATAAAAGAACCATTTTGGGTTCCCCAAAGAACCTGAACAGATTTGTTTAGTGTGGAGAACGTTTTAAATAGTGTAATGAATCATTTTCCACTATAAAATTCAAATGGAAAGTCAATTAAACGTTTCCATAGCTGTTAAAGATTCTTCATGGAACTAAAAATGCAAAAAAATAATCTTTATGTTTTTACAGTGTATCTGTTTGAACACTTTTTCATGCTCTGTACTTGTGTGTGTGTGTGTGTCTGTTTAGGCCGGACTGTCTTATCGTCTCAATGTTGTCCAGCTGCAGTATCAGTGATGTGTTGTGCCGCCCACCTGCCCCTGGCTGTGCCGCTAAGCCCTTTCTGGAGTCCTGATGGACAACCCTGTGATAAGAGCAGCAACATGATCTCTGTGTTTGCTTTTGATGTGACCCACAACAAAGAGGTGGACAGATTCTTGTGCTTTACAGGGCAAGAGAAATGAAACAGCCACAGCCTATTGTGCACAATGACATAGTTGAGTTCATTGAGTTTTTCTCTTTATTGACATTGGCACAGATCATATTCTCATAGTTCTTTCCCATAAATCCCTTAACATGTTTGGTAATTAATTGCGGTAGGGTGGTATTCATACTCTACACAAGCAGTTGTGTGAACTTTGAGAACATTTCTAAAATCGGTGTTACATACTTCCTTAAACTGTATTTGACACCTTTAAATTTTATGGTGCTTGTTCCAAGTATTTCCACCTAAATGTGGACAAATTGAATAAATGGTTGTCCTTCATATGAAGAGCTTTTTCCTCCGCTAACAGCTGGGGAGGTATAGTCAGCATTTGTTCAGAGATTTCGCTGTTGGCAGCAGTGCCTCGGCTGAAAGCAGGATTCTGTCATGAGCAGGAATATTAGACAGATAGGGACCCCGGGGGTGTATAATTTCGCCAGCTCTTGCCTGGGGTTATTAAATATTAGCCTGAGGTGATGAAGGGCGTCGCTGACAGGGGCTATCATCAGCTCTCCCTATCATCAGGATTTTGCACTTCTTCCAAACGCTTGCACTCCTGAGACTTAGGATATGGTGCCCTCTTCTGTCCTTACATAATGTAGTGATTAAATTAGCTGAAATCTGAGTTTCAGATACTTTGAGAAAGCCATGATATTATATAATGGTATTCATGATAGTTACTGGCCAGCATTAGATTTTTTATTTTTTTATTTATTTATTTTTTTTATTGGGTATTAAATTGTGCATATTCATTTCCCATATTTATACATTTAATGTAGCTTTGCCCTTATCTGACGCTTACTAAAACACTGACACTGTTAAATGTAATCCAAAACAAATCTCAAAATGAATGTTTATACTGTACAGTGTGCTGTACAATGCTGTCATGCCTAAATTTACATAGAGCATTTAAAACAAAGAATTTTAGTTTTTAGTGTTTGTCTATTTACTTAGATAAAATCTAAAATATTTTTAATATAGAATTTTATTGTGAAGCATGCAGTTGGACAGGGTCTCCCAAATTTAAACCAACTTGGCTTTATTAGTTTTATAGACTGCATATTTTTTAACTGACCACAAGGTGGAGGGAGAGTGCAGGGATTGATTTTAGCAAAGGCCAGATAAGAGAATACCTTAGGATGACATTACTAAACTGCCTTGATTTAACTGCTATATCTAGTCATCTGTCTTCATTGAAGATTGTTCTGATTAAGAATTTGCTATAAATCTAAGACGTAACTCACATATCCTTGCCTTCTTTCCTCCACAACAGTTCCCTCTCAACTGTTGCCATACAGTGATGCTGATTCATATCTGTAATTAGGTAATATTGACAAACTTGGCAAATGCCGTATTTGACTAAGATACAATTTATTAACAACAGATGCTTAGAAAGAACCAATATGATTATGGTTGGTTGTTAGGAAAAGCAGATTGTTTCATTGTCCTTTAGTAGAAATTTACTGGATTGACAGAGGAGAAGAAAAAAGGAACACTTTTCTATTCAGACACATTCCTTTTCACAGTAACTGTGTAAGGTTGCTGCAAGAGGTGAATATTCATAACCCTCCCCTTGCATATGCATTAGACAGAGATGCTGCTCTGACTGCAGTACTGTCAGTTCTGCCAGTGTGACGCTGCATTGTGGGCAGTTCCTCTGAGTCTCACAGGTTCTCTGTGTCCTAGTTTCTGGAACATGCTTTGATATCACATTGTGTGCATATAACATACCATATTTTCAAAGATAATACTCTCAATACGAGCAGTGAGTCATTGTAGCATATTGTATTACACCACAGATATTTGTAAACCTCAAATACAATTACACACATTGCAAAAACCGTTAAACCTTGTTTTTTAAATAATACTGTATAATTCAAAGGTACTCCGGAGTGTGTTAAAGTTTATCTGTCCTGCCAGCTGTTATAATCAGACAGGCCTTTTGTCATTTGGCAGAGCCACAGATGGGAGACCAGCATGGGGTCAGTAGCAAGACGCCAAAGACCATTACCATTTAACTTCCACAGGAACACACAAACAATGTGTTCCTGTGCAATTTAATCTAGCTGTCTAATAAACCTGGTATTGTGCATTATGAAAAATATCCTCTTTATTCTTCAACACCGAAGTAAGCCTAGGGTGACGCTTTAGGGAAATAATGAGAACAACAACGTGCAGTAAACAGTAAAAATGTTTGCACTACAAACCCATGTGTTCATAATTAAGGTATACATTAAAATAATATGGTAAGACACACCAATTTGCAATATGAAGCAGCAAAACAAGCTGTTTTGTAAAGTTAAAAATAGCTGGACATGGATGAGACCAAAAACCGGACCCATAAAATTTACAAATGACTGTGCCCACTCTTATGCAAACAATAAGGTGAATTGGCTCTTTGACAAATTGCTTTTGTACCTCCTCTTTTCTTGTGACATTTGGATTGCATTCTGTTATACTGCACCCTATTTTCTGTATTATCAGCAGAATGAATGTAAAATCTTGTGTATGACACTTAGCATTGTATCCTGACATATATTAGTACATGAAGAATGATTAAGTTATATTTAGGCTAGAGCAAATGTTGACTGCTTTAATCCAGATTTAAGGGTGACAGAACAGCTTGATCCAGGAATGAATGTGGGTTTCCTTTCATAATCTCACGGAAACTTTAGGACTCATGTAACCTTTGTTTCTGCCAAGACAGATAGTTTGCTTGTTCCAAATATCAAAAACGTCAAAAAATGTCATTTATTTTTTATGGTTTTTAGAAATTATTTTTAAATGTGTAGAAAACCCAAAGATTATTAAAAACAAATAATATATTTTCCCTTTTTTAAAATGCTGTTTCTCTTTACATTTATCTTGGTTAATCTCTGGTTATTGTTTTCTTTTTCAACTATTTCAGTGCTAAGTAGGTTAAATGAAAGAGCTGAGGAGAGAATTGTACCCTGTCTGGGAATAGCAGAACTATACTTGGCTCATGCGGTCTAAAAATTCCACCTTCTGAAGTGATAATGTAGACGCCGGCGTTTGTTTCGATTGGTGCTTGAGACTGTCATTCGTCTTCTCTAGCCTTGAGGTTGGCTAATTACACAGACACGATGGGATAATCCCGGTTAACAGAAGCTGATGTCAGATTGGTTTGGCTCACCACAAATCCTCTCTAGTTGAGGTAGGCAATGCAGGACTGGCTTGCAGTCACTACTGCAGAACAAGTGGAGGGAGTGTCTGACTGCTCTGGAATTTCCTTTCTGATATTCTGTCAGTCCACCTGCTAACCGGCTTGTTTTACTAACCAAATGGAGCTGCACTTGTGATCAGATACGTGCAATCTCCATTGCGACGTCTCCGCGCAATCACAACATTTTTGCCGTGCGCTCTGCGATATGGGGACCGTGCTCTCTATATCTCCTATAGCAACTAAGGGGACAATTCTGCAAGATGGAGGAGACGAATCCAACGGGAAAATAGAGAAAAGCCTTAAAAAACAATCAGTGGTCGTGTCCACGCTCACATTTAAGCGGCTAGTGACTGCATCAGGTAAGAAAAAAAGTGCCAAGAAAGTAAGTCCGAATCCTCTTCCGCTCCCAGCGAGCAGCGACAATCAGGTCGAGCAACTCAATCAGGAGAACTTCAAAAAATCGCAACAGTCTGAGAAGAAGACAAAAAATGGACCTCTTGCGGTGCCCATCCCCACGGTTCCTCCCCATCCGGACCAGGATCAGAACCACTTCACTCCAGCGCCGAAGCAACTGGTGTCGGTTCAGAAGCAGCCCAGCAGCCGGTCGCTCCTCTCGCCGAGGCGCGTAATCGTCCAGGCCTCCACCGGGGAGCTGCTCCGTTGTCTGGGTGAATTTCTCTGCAAACGATGCTGCAAAGTCAAGGAACTAACCCCAAACGAGGTCATCCTCTGGTTCCGAAACGTGGACAGGACTCTGCTGTTGCAGGGCTGGCAGGACCACGGGTTCATCACGCCTGCCAACCTCGTGTTCGTCTATCTGCTCATTAGGGAAACTGTAACCGATGATGTTGACAATCCACGTGAACTCCACGGGACCTTTCTGACCTGCCTCTATCTGGCGTATTCCTACATGGGCAACGAGATCTCGTACCCTCTCAAGCCCTTCATGGTGGACACCAACAAGGACGTGTTCTGGGAACGTTCGTTAGATGTCATCGACAAACTAAGTGGCAAAATGCTGCAGATCAACATAGACCCGCACTTTTTCACAGATGTTTTCCAAGACTTAAAAAACGAAGGAGATTATAAGAAGGATGGAAGCGAACCGGACCGCTGAGTGCGAGCACTGAATCTGAAGCAGAGATCAATTACTGCTCATTTATTGGATGTAATTGTAATCAGCTCTGCCTGAGAGAGCATTGCACCAAGAGCCGGCTTATCAATTTAATATTTATGACACTGTTGTGTTGACTTTATTTAACAGTATTAAATAGCCCAGGTGAAGTGATTTATAATACCCAACATGACTTCACCGGTGTAGCTGCAGTTTTATGCATGTCGTATAGATTTACATCTGTTGCTGTGATTCACAGTCATTCATAAAAAGGGAAGGCACAACGTTTATTCTAAATAAGTCAGTCTCATCTGTCATTTCTAAGTTAGCAGAGTCACTATCCTCCTGAGACCTAAAAGGAAAGCTGTGTTTTTTAGGTCTAGGTTAATTTAAGCTTTTGGTATATACCATTTATGTTATGTATTGGCCACATTATTATTTAAAAGTGTGGACTGTAAGGTTTCAAAAACTGCTCTGGACAAATGGTCTCAGGAGGATAAAGCTCCATCTGAAGAGATGTGAATGGAACTATCCAAGGTGCTGACCTATTTGTGCTCATTTAGTCTGTTGACAGACGCCTGTCTCCGGCCATTCTGGATTTGAAACTTGAAAGTGTTTTCTTTTCACTAAGATGTGCCAATTCATGTGTGATCTTACTGTTTTGATTCACATTGGTTTGAAAATGGGCAGATCATGCTTGGAGTTTATTTTATACTTTGACATGGTTCTTCAGTTCTACTGCTTGAATGAAATAAAACCCAGTCTGCCTGGTTTTCTTGATTGATAATGCAAGCATTAAGTTCATTATTGCACTGTGCCATTTGAAGACATATTATGATAAGATTATATACCATCCATTTAAGCTTTGCACTCTTACGTCAGCTGATCTTTGGGACAAGGCATCAATCCATCATCTCTTACCTTTGTAGTCACTTTTTCTTGGCCTACTAACAGGCTTTTTACGTGTTGGCTATTTACTTTGCCATTTTAATTGTTAACATTTGTAAAGGAAGGAAATTAGTTATAATCTACAGTTAATTTAGAGTTGGATCAGTCCTCTTTATGACTTCGAGGCTACGTCTTTGTTTTCTATGGGCTTATCCATCATCAGCCAATCCCGTTCACCTGAAAGCAAGAATGAGCGCGTCTCGCAGAGTTGTGAATAAAACACTCGACATGAATGATCTTCGAGTTCATTGGCCGGAATTTGCTGCAGTCTGTGAGAGGGGTTTCTCTGGGTCAGCGGAAGACATGTGAACTGGGGCTTCATCTCTCTAGTCTGTCGCTATAGTAACCGCAGGATCGCTCATTCACAGCACTGCGGAACCTCGCACGCTTTGTCTTCAAGCAGTGCGTGGCCACATGCACACTAGAAATATACGTCAAGGAGCGTCAAGGAGTTTTCAAGAGGGAAATTAGCTCGCAATCAACACATGTCCCAGTTTTGGAACTATTTTTAAAGCTGCTGTTGTAAGCAACATAAAGCCGCCTCTTTTCCCCCCACCATACACTGGAGTGAATCTGGTATCTATCTATCTATCTATCTATCTATCTATCTATCTATCTATCTATCTATCTATTCTTTAAAAATAGATTTTTTGAAGTTGTCAATAAGATTACTGGAGTACTTTTTTACAAAAAAAGTACTATTTCAGTCTTTTTACTTTACTTTTTATTATTTTCAGTCTTTTTTACTTAAATTTGCTGATAACTTTTGAGTGTTTCTACACCAATCTAAGAATGGACAATAGTTCTACAGCATTTATTAATCTTAGTTAATGTAAATATCAGCATTTACTAATGCATTATTAAAATCAAACTGAGTTAACAAAGAACAACTGTATTTTCAATAACTAACATTAACAAAGCTTAATAAATACTGTAATAAATGTATTGTTCATTGTTTGTACATGTTAGTTACATTTACTAATGTTAACTAATGAAACCTTATTGTAAAGTGTTACCAAAAATTCTTACACAGAAATTACTTTAACAGCCAGGAATCACTCAGAAATTGTATATTTTAAAATTATTATAAAGAAACAGCAATGTGGCATTGAATTAAACATAACATATTGAAGTAGAAAGACTAAAGGTGTATTCTCTTGTGAAACATACTTTGAATTATTTGTTTACAATATCAAAAACAAACAAACAAAAAAAGTTAGTTATTCTTCTTTAAATTCCCATTTCCAAAGTCTAATTCTAGAATTTCTTAATGAAATACTGTTCTGAATGGTGCACAACTGAATCATAATATTTAAAAACGATATCACTGATATTATGTTCTGTATATTGTATGGCTGTGCCTTATTAGTTCCACCTATGAAGACTCCAGGATCCTCATTAAAGAAGTGATTACCCAGAGACCTGAACCGAAGTGCTAAGCACAGGATGATTAGTTCTGTTTTTGTGCTTGTTAAAATGGCTCCTTAATCTGTCAGGAGGCTTTCTTTGGTAGTTACCATCGTCTTGACCTTATGACACTGTGCCCTGTCTATATATACTATCTTACCTAAAGCTTTCCACTAACTGATCCCAGATTAGTAGAAATAGGTTATATCACATTGGAAATCAAAGTGTCAGTAGTTATACTCTTGTCAGGTCAGTGAACAAACACCTTTCCTATGAGCATGTCAAGACAAGCCAGTGAAAGCACTCTTTTCCAAACAAACAACTTAGTTATCTCAGTTGTATGCTTTTTATTAGGAATATATGGTTTAGGGAACAGTGTAATCATTTACTCAACCTCATGTTTTTTTATCTAAACCAATAAGTTATTCTTTCTTGTTGGCACTGATAGCCTTGTGGGCAGCGTGCCGACATACAGCGCCGTTGCGCTCCGGGTGTCCCGTGTTCGAATCACGACTGGAAGTCCTTTCCTGACCCCCCTCTCCCACTTTGCCTCCTGTCAACTCTTATCTGTCCTGTCATGATAAAGGTAAAAAATGCCAAAAAATTTGATCTAATAAAAAAAAAAGATTTTCTTTCTCATGGAACAAAAAAAGGAGAAATTTTGAAGAATGTTCATGCTGTTCTTTATCATCCAATGAAAGCATTTGGAGCCCCTGTTCATATAGTGAACAGGGGCTCCAAATAGAATAAGTAGACTAAAATAGTCCATATGACATAAGTGGTTCAACTGTAATTTTATGAAGCTACGAGAATACTTATTGCAAACACATGTGACAGACACAGAAGAGAAGTAATTGTTGAATAAAGACATTATTTTTGTTTTCTTTGTGCACAAAAAGTATTCTTGTAGCTTCATAACATTAC